>JBCJKH010022271.1:0-10859 GCA_039877255.1 Loriculus beryllinus
TGTTTCTGCAAAGGACTGCTTATCTACAGATCCAAATGCTGCATTACCACAGTATTTGCCAAACATTTTCTCAACTTTTTCAAACCCACTTGAGAGAAACCTGGGGAAAAAGACTGAATTTAAAAGGCTCCAAATTTTCTGCCTGCTTAATATATAGCCTTTACTGAGGTAACTTTCATGCTTTCAAAGCATTCCTTTAACTTGCTTTGGTGGTACTAGGGATAGCCTGCCTTTTAAAATAATTCAAGTCAACAAGCAGTACATGTTATAGTTAAATGTTTCTCAGAGATATTCTTTTAAAATAAAGGTAATATTCCCAGATAAAATTAATCCATTATATGTGTACCAAAATTGTGTACTGTTCCTTTTGCTTCCGGATGTTTGTTACACCTTAAGTTAAATGAATTTGTCTACAAGTTTCAGTGAACAGGAGTTCCTACTCTTCCATATATGTCCTAGCTTTCCTGTATCTAGGCTGTATCTCTAGAGAGGATTTTCTGCATTTAAAATAATTCTATGAAGCATCCACCTGACCCAAAAGTAAACCAACTGTATTAATTTCCAGTTTTAAACGTATATTCTTAACTGAGGAAATGAGAGAAAGAAAAGTATCAAACTGGGTACCAAAACTCTTTGCTCATGAAAATAAAGCAAGACAGATGGAAGTAACAGCAGGAACACAGTCTGAACACTACTCTACTAATTACTAAATAAGATGTTGGCAAGATTCAGAACCATAGAGACAAGATTACATTAACAAAGGAGATCATCTTTGTAATATATAGCTGCAGGATGACAAGAGAACAAATGGCTACAGACCAGATTAAATAACCAAACCTGAAATAATGCACTAATATGAAGAGCTTTTTAAGATTATCAAGGATAGCAGAACAACTTGGGTGTTATAGCACATATTGATATTAAAGTCACCTGTGAAATACCAGGTATAATGCTAACAGATATCACACATTCCAACTTTTCTCATTAACTTTCAGGTTCTTCAGGGGAAGAATGTTATCTAGTGGCCAGAAAATGAGCAAGAGGACTTTAACAGTGACTCTATATAGCCTTCAATTTAGCTATACATTCATACCTCTATACTTTCAAGACCATAATCTTTTTATGATTCCACATCTGCGAAATTGTCAAGAGACAGATTTAGTTTTAAAGCTTACAAATACATGAAGCTACAGAGGTTTACAATACAAGTTTTCTCAAGGCTTTGTAAGAAAATGTATGCCTACAACATAACATTACTATGCTTGAGGAACACACAATCAGAGAGCAGAGCGCACCTATGAAGTGAAAATAAATTCAGTACACAACATGGTGTTCAGTTCAAGATATGCAGCCTACACACTGTTTCACATTGAACTTGTGTGATTGGAAAGATTTTTCTTATTTTATAAAAAAAAATTTTATTTTATAAAAAAGTAATCATAATTCTTTTTCCTTTAAACACTGAATTTAAATATGAAATGACAATTTAATAAGCAATAATCACAGATCTCAAACAATTTAAAACTTGCTTGGTAGTTAAGGAACAATTATATTGCTTTTTTATTAACATGACAGGTGAACTTCAATGGCATAGTGAATAATCTATGCACAAGATCACACTTGGGCACTGTTAAAATGATAAAGAGTTTAGGTTGATATCTGCCGACTAAAGTATTCTCTCTATTTTAACTTACAAATATGCATCTTGTAACCTTTGCTCAGGCCATTAAACTCTTGAATGTTTTCAGATTAAGATGGTACATACTTGTGTTTGCATAATCCACATGCTTACAAGACCTAACTGCAGTCTTTTTAAATGAAGTTTCAAAGCAGTGTATTTAATCTTTCTCCAGAACAACTGCTCATATAAGCAGAGAAGTATCCAATAACTGCTTTAGTTACCGTGCTTTAACTAAACTTCACTCCCAATGCATACTCAATAAATTTTAAATAAGTGAACTTAATTTGCTGAGAAAACACAAGCTACCAGCATTAATAGCCAAAACTGCTCCTATTCACAGACTGCATGAGAACAACAGAAATGCTATTTGGAAGTAGCATGTTCCACCTTATCACCATATATCACCACCTGAATTAACTGAACAGAAATATTTATCCGACTCCTTACAGAAGACAAAACTCAACCTGCACCTAAAAAAAAGGGTCAAACAGATGTAGCAAGTACTAGAGCTGGAGAAAACCCAACCCTGTGGCTGCACTAAGATGGTGCTGTGTTTTGGCCAAATGAGAGAAATTAAGCGGTATAGTTGCGTTACAGGAATGACTGTAAGTGAAATCATGAGAAATACTGTTCTGAGTAAGGGGTGGGGAAATTAAAATCAGAAGCAATGCAATGTTTGTAGACAGTATCTTTTATTAGACCAGGTAGAACAGAGGGGAATAAAGGAAACAGCCTATCATCCATACACATTCTCTTTTAGAAAAAGCTGGGAAGATTCCAGAAGTTGGGACTTCTCCAGTTTTCTATTGTCCTGAGGCATTCATGCTTACAAGAACATTACAAGACACACTCAATATCACTTTTAACATGGAACTTTAAACAACTCCACATTAATGTTGGCAATTTCAAATTAGCAAGTGTAGTTGTATTTCAAATTTTAAAGGACTTGTGTAAAAGTTACCGTTCACAGATTCAGCACTGTAACCTCATGTTATTATAATCAAGTAATTAACCTTGATTTCTTCTAAAACTTAATTATTCAGAATCTGAGTATTAAGCAAAGGAACATGACAAGGAAAGTGACATACCTAGATCCAACAGCGCCATCACCAGAGTCCTGGCTTCCAGCCTCACTTGGTGTACTCACAGATTTGGAAGACGGAGAGGTAGGAGGAGGGACTAAATAGTGAAACAGACAGGTATCCGCTGTTACTATTCGCAGAGGTTGCACAGCTTAGGATGTTTTTAAATTAATTGAACATGAAGTATTAAAAAAAAAAGTGATGGCAAACAAAATATACATGGATGAAAATGAACAGTAGAAAGAGAGGGGAAAAGACAATGTTAACAATTCATGCTGGACTTTCATGCAGTTGTTTGGCATTTATGCACTTTGAGCATAAAAAAAGACATGGAGGGAAAGACAGTTAAGAGAAAATGAACTGAAAATATATTTTTAGACTGAACTTCTGACAAATGATGGCATCAATTTTCAAACGACGATTTCCACTAAACCACATTACTTAAACATAAATGATAGTTGTTAATATAACTTTGACATCAGTTTTTCTTAAAAATTAGCCACTGAATGTATTTAATTGGTAATGTTGCTTCTAAATATACAATCACCAAAGTGTGGTACAAAAGAACCGGCTTTGTCACACAGCACACTTTACTTCTGTTCTAGTTTGAATCAAATCAACATAAATTCTGTGTATTACAACAAAAAGTTTCCAGAGTTAGGTTCTGGGGGATTTTTATATTTTTTTTATTTTTACTTGCCAAAAATATATAGTAGCGTTAGACTGAAACTTTTTCCTAAAAGTCAGTTAATTTTCAGCATGTAGATGAAGAACGCAATTTAAAAAGCAACATTTTTTTTTTGACCTGATACATTACAGTGAGTGATATACTGCAATCTGATGCAAACACAAAGCTATTTTAACATTTCTTTCTATTTTTCTTTTTAGAAATAGTGCAATTCATTATTTAATGAAACATAGGTTTATGCTTAAGAATCAGGGTTTGTGTTGATGGTACTTATATACTTCATTTTTCAGCAATATGTAAAATGTTCATAGAACACATTAACTCCTCAGCAACCCTTGAAATGAACCTGTAATCAACTGAACAGAAGTTCTCTATAAAAACTGGGATCCACTCTGTTCAGGGTCAAGCAAGAGAGAATTCTGAATTTAGATCTGCAGTATTTTTAAAGATCACAGGTACACTGTGAATTCTGAAGCACGTTTCCATCCCATCCCAAAACATTCTGGTCGACGAAAAAAATACACCCTAAAAATTTACAAAACTACAGTGAATTCTTTAATTTATTGAAAATTCATTCCTCCTACAGGAGAGACTTCTATGTAGAATTATACTTCATAAATTCATACTTACACATAGTTAGACTTTATACTTATATGAGTGTATGAGTGTATAAATACATACATATATATTTTTCAATTCATCATCACCGTTATCAGATAATTTATACTAAAGGAAATTCCCACATTATTTTTGTGCATTACCAGAAACAACGACATTTTAATGTCACTCTCTCGTAATTCAAGTGACATTCGAAATACCTTGTTACCATTTACAGAAGTCAGGCAGCACGGGCAAAAGAATCCATTAACTTAGTTTTGATGCTACAGTGCCCTCTCGTGGGGCAAAGCGTTTTGAAGAAAAGCTTCCTATTGGTGAGGTGAAATCTATTTAAAGATCAACAGTCTTAAGACCAAGTAAAAATCCACCTACCCCAAAGAAGGATGAAAAATGATTTTGGTTCACTAACTTATGCCTTCCTATACAACCAGTATGGTAGATATCAAAAGCATACTTACATTGTTAAGGCCCCTTCTCCCATAGGAGAGCTACCTCACTCCAGCAGTTAACAGGACAGGAATTGTGTTCAGAATTTTTGATATAAATTGCTATGAAAAGGAATCTAATCTCAAGCTATCCACCTACATCAACTATGAAAGCTCAAGTTATCTGCACACCAAGCTGGTAAGCTGTGAGTTAGCTTCAGCTCAGGCATGCAATCACATCATACTTGGCCAGTACCCAGTCAGCAGACCAAGTCCAAGTCTAGGCATGCAACTGTGACTACCAAGTAGGACATTTTAGCTTGATTTAGGATCCAAACTGGATCTGGGTATCTTGACAGAAAACAGAATGAATTCCCTGCAAATCTTTGTACGTGTACGTTGAAATGTGTGGATAAGTAGATGCTCAATGGAATTTAACACAATACTCACAGGGGTGTGCCCCAGTCTTACAGGCCAGCACCCCAAAAAGCTTTTCATACAAGTATGCTAAGTCTATGCAATGACTTGCTTTAAGCACTAACTACCCTGTGGTTTTTAGATTCTCCCTCACAGATTTAAAAAGCCACCATCAGCAATCATATCCATTTCTGCCAGAGTCTCATCAGCTGCCCGAGCACAACCTCACACAAGCGAGCGTTCAACTATCAGTCTGACAAACAAAATCTTTATCAGGTACGATCTGATGATTTAAAGTGCTGTACATTAGACCTAACATAGCCCAAATTCTTTAAATAGCATTCTCTAAACTGTGAAAACAGTTCAAGCTACTAAAAATTACTGCAGTGGCAGTTAGAATGGGAGAAGCTATAATGCTTTTTACGCCATATCCAATTTTGAACGCTTGAGGACTACGCAAAAGTAATTATGAAGATACAGTTGCAAATATACCTTATCTGTAACAAATTTTTTTTATTTGCAAACCCAGTTGAAATAGACACTCATAATTGAGCCAAACTGAAAAATAAGTTTTAAACCCCTTAGGTTTCAGAGCTAGACAAAAAATGGAATTAAATTATCACCCATTTCACTTTCGTCTTCTGGAAATATGTGGCTACGTAAAGGAAAAAAGCAACAACCAATATGCTAACCCACCCAAGAGTGGCACAGATATGAATCATAAAAATTAACTACCAAGGATGATTTTTAGCCTTTGCTATTAGTCCATCAAAGTCAGGTATTTGAGATGAGGAAAATTAGGGTGCAGAAGAGGCAGAAAGGAAATAAGCCAAGTGTGCACAAAACCAGCATAATTAAAATTTGGTATTATGACAAAGAGAAAGGAGAAAAAATACAGATGAGTAACACACAGGGAAAAATAAAAATAGAGCATCAAATACATGATGTTTATGCATTTTAACTAAAAAACTCCAAATAATCCATTACGTGTAAAACATATATTTTACAAAATAGTAATGTGTACTGAAGCACATCATTCAACATTTATAACAGAGATCATGCAGGACAAACCCCAGACATGTATACCCCAAAAAACAGTGGCAAGAGAACTTTCATGCCAGCTGTAGAAATACCACAATCCTAACAAAATCAAACCACCAACAGCCCCCCAAAACCACACCCAAAAAAACCAACCCCCAAAAACCACTCGAATTAATATTAACACTCCTACCAACAGGAGATTCAGGTGTCAACCCCATGCTCTGAAGTAATGCTTCAGCTTCTCTTCTCTTCTTTTCAAGATCAGATTCTTCTTGTATAGGAAGGACTTCTTTCTTCTGATCAGTCTATAAATAATTCAATAATTAAGTTACAGCATTTACCAGATATTAAAAATGGTTTTATTTTTTTGAGATCTCGTAGGAGTTTTCTTATACTACTAAAATCTATCATCATACAGGTTAGATATTTGACTCCAATAATTCTGTTGATCCTTTCTGTAAGTAGAGCAAGCAACAGACAGGAATCACAAAATTCTGCAGCTTTGGTACTGTCTTTAAAAGGCACATATAACATGCAAAAGGTGTGTTCTTACTTGTCAAAATGACTGATACTTCGTAAGATCAAGAACACCTCTTCCACACTAATGGAAAGCATTGTAAAGTGGAAAGACTGAAAGAAAATGTACTGTGTACCTATGTATAAAAGTATTCAGAAGACACAGTCATATGGCTCTGATTGTGAAATGACAACAGTGTCAAAGAAAACACTGTAGGGTTAGAATAACGGTAAGAGACACCCCTCTTCAGTCAAGAAGGTATTCCGACACTTGGCTAGACAGAGTACATACTGAAGTGCACAGCAACTAAGAAAACGTCTAAGATGTAAAAGTGGGGATTGTGATAAGCTATTGCATCACATGTGGAATCTCAGAGGCAATACATTAATAAAAGATCATCAGAACATAGCCTGAGATATTTCTCTCTCCTTTTTGTCTGAGTCATGTAGCTGGCAGCTGCCCAGTCCTCAGTCATGTGCTGATGTAGAACACATACAAGATCACAACCAAAACACAAAGTCTTGAAAAGGTACCCCAAATCACCAAAATATTCCAGGAAAAGTTCTTTTACAATGCATAATTGGCATTCAGGAGAAACACAGCAATAAATCACCGACTGTCACATGCTTTAGCAGAGAGAAAGCCAGAAGATTATTAACAAATCCAGTTAGCTTGTGTATATCCTACACAAGTAGCATACACAACCCTGGTGTTGCTCTGAATTTAAAATTCAGGCTAAAGACTAGCCAAAGAGCAGAAGAATTTAGCACATTGCTTATATAATAATAATACTGATGGTCAGACAATTCCTATGGACATCCTCAGGACTGCACTTCAGAAGTGTGTTCTCTAACACCATCACAACTCATTAAGCAGAGGTTCTGTGCAATACTTCACAGTGATTAATGGTATCTCCCCCCCCCCCAAGTAGTTCTAGAAATCAAAACTTTATCCAAGTGTAGGTTTAAAAAATAAATTTAAATCTAACTTGTCATACAGATAATTCTAAAGAAAACAGTAGGTGTTTGCTCTTATAAGAAAATAAAAGTGTTACATTTGCATCAGCAACCAATCATTAAACAGACACTCCCTGAATAACATGTAGCAAGTGGTTATTAAGTTAACCTACCCCTATATTTTGGACAAGTTAACAGGCAGATTTCAAAGAGAAAATAATTTCTTACTTCTTTCTTCTTTCTTTCCTCCTCCTTTCTTTTCTTCTCCTCTCTGATTTGAGCTAAGCGTTGTTTCTTGCGCTCCAACTCTGCCTTCAGTTCACTTTTGTCAGACATGGCTGAAACCCTGAACAACAGAAAGTATACCACTGTTTGGTTTGGGATCTTTGTTAATTGTTTTCCTTTTAGTTAGTTTTCTGTTGTTGTTGTTGATTTGTTAAGATTGCAGCTTTCCTTTAAAGAAGCTACACTAGCTTACCTAAACCAGAACTCCAAAAAGTCTTCAAATAATAATAATAATACCCCCCCCCCATTTCCATTTCTGTATTTATTTCACTTAACACATTCTCAATACTAAATGATGGATTTAAAACAGACAGAACTATGATACGGTAACGGGTCACCCTACATAGTTCTGATACTGTTTGAAAGAACTGCTTTGAAAGAAATGTTAGGCACTGAAGATGGGATTATCCGACCTTGCTATAGGATTTGGTACAGTTACAGACGCAACTATGAGGTTGGAAACAGCAAGGAGAGTAACAGCACAGCATCTGTCTTTTACTTTTCACTTCAACAGCTTAAATATTGACATGCTGTAACTTAGGAGTATGTAAGCTATATATATATATCTTTCTATATGCAGTTGGAGGATTCAAAATATAGATTAAAATATTTAGTAGGATTACTATAAATAACAAGGCAAAGTAAGTAAAAGTGTGGTGGTCAAAAAACCCCTGTAAAGTCTGTGCATTACCGATTCTTCCCCAGCCTTTTTGTACATTGCTGGGAGATCTTCTAAGACACAAAATCTACAGAAAGCTTTGCTAGATAATTGATTCAATTAAATATGGACAACAAGGTCAACAACAAAAGGTGCGGGAAAAAAAAGCCATTTTGTAACAAAGACCTTAGAACAGAGGTGGGGAAAACTGTGTGAGAGGGCTGAGTGAATAAAAGCTTAATTTTACTGTTTTTAAGCAAATCCAAATCTGTAAAAAAAGTGCAGAAGTGGTTCTGTAATAGACAAAGGATCTATAAATGCTTTCACAGGAATCTTGATAACACAGATACCAGAACAAACAATAGTAATATAGCTTTTATAATAACATAACGGTTCAGCCAATATTAAGAATTCCTGTATAGCACATCTCAGCACAGAAAAGGATGCAAAATGATGAAAGCCATGTACATCTACCCCAACATACTTAATAGTATGCATACTGGGGTAAGTCTATGTATGCCTCCGTGTTGCTTGCAAGCATTTAAGCACTGATAGACCACATACCCCACCCTCCCACTCCCCCATTTCGGCATTTTCAACTGACACTCTAGTGTCGCTTTAGAGCATCTCCGGGAAGGCGCGCTGTCACCGCACCATGGATTCCTGCTCCTACCCGTCCTGCTAACACCACCCGAGGAAAGCAAAGCGAAACAAACGGAGCGATCCCCCAGGGAACGGGAAGGGAGAGGAGAGCAGACCGCACCCCACCTTCAGATGACAGCAGCAGTAACCAGGTGCCGCCAAGCTCAAGTTCCGCACCCAAACCTCTCACGGGCCGCACCGGAGAGGGCACTCTGACAAGACCCTACCTCACCCTAGGCCTTAGAAAAAGCATCAGCACCCCAAGAGCCCACCCATACGACCTCCCACTTGGAGGGCCGAGCCCAAGCGCGGGCCGCCCCGGCCCCACCCAGTCGCCGGTTGCGCGCCCCTCACTCGACAGGGCGAGGCTGAGTGACGGCGGGTCCCGTTCCCCACGGAGGCAGCGGCGCTGAGCCGCCGCGGGACCCCGCGCACCTGCAGCGGGACCTCCTCCAGCTCCAGACACCCTCGGCCGCACGTCCCGCTCCGTTTCCGCCGCTTCACAAAGGCGCCGGCAGCTGACAAGGAGGTAGCCTACGGCGGGTGCCGAGGGTCAAACCAGCTCTGAAAGCGTTGCGGTATGTGCAGGAACTTACGGGAACTGCAGACGGACGCGGAGGTCTATACGGTACCACGAGGCGCTCACGGGGGAGTGAGCTGACAGAAATTCAGACGGGGAACGACTGAAGGAACGAGGGGATAGGGTGCTTCCAGAGGCTGAGCTCCGAGCCCCTCCCGTAGAGCTCCGATGAAGTGACTTTGAGAACAACGACGCCCAACATGCAGCGCGCCCCGCTGGGCGGGCTTCGCCCGCAGGACCTTAAGGCGGGAGTGTGGCACGGGCGCGCGCGGCATGATGGGAGCTGTAGTCTTTGGGAGGTGGGACGCGGCACGGCGGGCATGGGCGGATACTCGCAGGAGTGCGGGCTGCGCGCATGCGCGCCCTGCTTTGGCGCCCTCGCGGGTGTGCCGTTGTCTCGCGGTGCCGCCTCGTGGCGGGGGCGGGTCTCGCGCCCATGTTGGCGGGCTGCGCTGAGGGGAGGGGAGGTGAAGCGGCCATGTTGGCCCCTGAGGTTCGGCTTCCGATGAGGAGGCTGGCTGGACAGCATGATTCTGATCGTAGGCTGAGGAGGCCGGTAGCCGTGATCGATCCGGTGGGCTGAGGATAAAATGTATAGAAGCCTGGTCAGGCTAGGGACTGAATTACCCACGCTGAACCCACTTGGCATGGATGTCAGCAAGCGCAGTTCAGTTGTCAGGTTGATGTGGTGTTACACATCAGCAGACTGCTTCGTTGCATGCTGAACACGGCAAAGCGGTGCCAAACCCACGCGGGAATGAAGTTACACACTTCATTTTGGTACAAGTACCAACTAGTAGTAAAAGACTTTGCTGTTCCCCGCTCATCCTGAATTAATGATTATGTCGCCACATACATCCTGTGGAAGCATGAAGTTTTCCTACTTTTCTTCATAACTGCTGAGCTAGTGCTAGTGACTGCTGTCTCAATGAAGTGCTTGCTTCCTCAGGCTGGTCATCTTCCAAAACGGTGCTTACCAAAGCAGAATTAATACGGACAGCTCCTATGGCTGAAGTGCAGCATCTCTTCACAACATTGTATAAGATGAAGATTTGAGGTAATAGCTATCAGATCCAGAGCGGGTTAATTTTTCAGCTATTGCAAGTTGAAATAATTTATTTAAAGTTACTGGCTTTACAAATATTTAGGTCTGGTGAGTATATTTTCTGAACTCCTGCTGACCAGCACTGGAAAAGGACTGCATTTGCAGTCAGCCTCTGTCAGGCAGCAATGTTATATATCATAGATGGAACAAGTTGGTGGATGCAA
>JBCJKH010022271.1:12947-23081 GCA_039877255.1 Loriculus beryllinus
AGAAGGGTAGACAGCAAAGGCAAGTGCACCTTCACCTTGCTTTGTCACGTCATTGTGCTGCTGAAGAACAGTGACTTACTCTGGAGCATGAGCCCAAGGTCTGTGCTGGCGATGGTAGTTCCCCTCTCAAGTAACTGCCACTGCTGTCTTCTCTGGCAGTGAGAGATGGAAAAGGCAGTTGCCCTACCTTTCTCCATTAAAGATCATTTTAATTTTCTTTCTGTTATCGTATTTGAGGAGAATTAAATGTACATCTCAGGGGCTTGCTGGAATTGAAATAATTAAGAAGATCTCATTCCATAATACAAAGATATGACTTGTCTAGTATGATTTAATAGTCTGTGCTTTTCCCATAGAAGATTTGCTGTGTTGCTAATACAGGTTTCTCTCTTTCTCCTCCCCGTTTCCTATTCCTGCTTGACGAGCATATTTTTTTTTTTGTTGTGTCAAAATAAGGTCATGGTGAATGATAGGTCCTTTCTGAGATGAGAACACTTCTGCAATCTGGTAACCTTTGGCACAAGACACACACACTGGTAAATGGTCCAGCACTTGGAGTGATTCACTACTAAGCATTATAGAAAATAAGTTTACCAGTTGAAAAATTCCAAGGCAAGTTTTCCTTCTTTGGTCTATGGTCTGTGTATGGTATGATCATTTTTCTCTATTATGTGGTCAAGAGAGGGGATAATGTGAGCTTCTTGAGGGATCCTGTAATGCACCAAAACCTGCAATAGATACAACAGTTTTAACAGCATGAAAACTGCCACAAGATCAGCTGAAAGGAACTATTTTCAGCTGTGTTGTATTCCTGGCTATATTCTACCATCAGTTTGTGCACCTGTCTCCCATTAACCTTTATGGAAGTTTTGTGTATTCATCAAAGGCAGAATATGTTTGAATATTTGATAACAGAGTTCCTTTTGTATGTTGTATGCAGCGTTACTAGCTAAAAAGATAACAGGATAACTAAGGAGAGAGGTGTTTACTTTTTTCAGGGGCTTTTTTAAACTTTTAATTAGGAATTTAATGATTTTTCTGTATGTTAAGCAAAAGGGGTATCTCATATAACCTTAGAGTGCATTCCAGACTAGAGTTAAAATGAACAAAGGCACACTAAAATACTAAGTTTTACTAAAAATGAATGCACTTTTCATCCAGTGACATCAAATGATCTCATTCTAGAAATGTGAAATAATTACCCATAACATGTACATCATAATTATTTACAGATGTTGCAAGAGAGTTAAAAAGATGAAGTGACAAGAATTTAGGATTCCTAGCTTCCAGTCTTCCGTTCTTACCAAAAAGTAGTATTTATTCTTCTGCAACTGTTAACTGTAACAGTTACCTTCTCATTTTTTCACATTCAGGGATTAAGTGAGTCACTGACTGACAGCATCAGTTGGTACTGTTCAAGAAAGACTGGTGCCATGGAGTCATTTTACTGCTAACGGCAATATAAGTAAAGATAGAGTTTGTTATTTTTTTTGGTCTTTAGTAAGAAACTTGCTAATGTGTTAGAAGAAGGTCTGAAAAATTACATGGAATTGAGCTATAGAGTGAACATGTAAAGAGTAATTTTTAATATAAAAAATTTTCCAGAATATCTTCTGCTTTTTAACTTAGATAGATCTTTACTTTTAGCATAAGTTGCAAGACAGTAGATAGTTTGAAATACATTTATTACCATCAGAATCCAAGCTCCTAGGCTGTATTTATAAAACACCTGAGCAGAAAGGAAATGGCACAGTAAATCTCCTGTAACAATTACTACAGCTGTATGGTTTATGCATTCTGCTGGAACATACCACAGTTGGCAGAGCAAATGCAGTAAGAAGGGACAAGATAACAGGAATGTGTTCCATGTTCCAAACAAATCTATAGAGACTTCGTCCAAACTGGAAGTAGCCCTTCTCTGGCTGAATGTTAACCACACTATGATAGAACTTCATTCTCCTTGTCCTTCCATCCATAACAGTGGTGTTTAAGCCTTACAGCATTTTGAATGTTTGAAAGGGGATTTCCTGTGGATCTTGCAACGTCTTTTCTGCAAGAAAACTTCTGTTTTGAAAATCTGGTTGGTTGTTAGTGAAGACTGTTGTAGGTAAACTGTACTGGAATTTGGTTCAGAATTTTGTTGCATTTCAAAAATGTTAGAATTAGTCTTGTGTGCATTCCTGTGGGGAAAAAATGTTTTCAATTTAAACCACATATAATGCTCATAAACATTATTTGGATAGTTAAATCCATCTACATGCGAGTTTAGAGCTAATGTTGGTTTAATTTTATATGCTCCAAACACCCACATTTCCTTTGTTTTATTTATAGATTGGTTTCCTCGACAAACACATCATATTATCTTAACCTGTTTGTTGAGTTTGCCTTTTTTTTTTCTTTAATTAAGATAGCTTTGATCTTTCTGCTTTGCTTGAACAAAATTTGACCACATGAATACCCTGTTATTCAATCTATTTGACGATTGTTTTGCATTGTGTTTCCTTGTGAAATAGTCTGACCTGTGGAAGTAGTTTGGTTTTTTAAAAGAAAAGAACATTTTGAAAGAAATAATCTGTTTAGGTTTGAATTCTCTGAATTCTCTGCCCTTGATTACATTAGTGCATCTGTGTTAAGACAGAAAAAGGAAAAACTGAAAAAGGCTTTTTATAAGGCTTGTAAATGGAATTTAATGTGGAAACTTGTATAGACTGAAGTAAAATAGACTTAAAATCAGGACAATTGATTTTAAGACTCAAGAAAGCCATAACCCAATGAAACACACATTATATAATGTTAGAAATCTAAGCAGCTGCTGCTTTCAGTCTTTTAAAGGCTGAAAGAAGTATAAAATTTCCTGCAAATAAAGTATATATTCTTGGTATATATGTGTGTAAGTGGAGACTTACCATTGCCAGATTTTCATCCAATATATGCTTTTAACCGTAGGTGTCATCAACACAGTCTTGATGGTTCAGTGTTCAGTATTCTATGGACTGAAATCTGTCATTTCCATCAGGAAGAATTTTATAAAATAGGAGCCTGTTTGTCTCAGAGAAAGCTATTTGTGGCTTTGTTTTGTTAAATCTCTTCTAGCTGGGTATTTTTTACAGATTAGACAGCTATTTTATGTTGAGGTACAGTAATTCTGCTAAAGTAGGTTGGCCTTGATCTCTGGATGTCCTCTCCAAGTCTGTGTTCCTGTGGTACTGGGAGTACAAGAAGGAAAAAAAACCTATGATGTAATTGTGAAACAGCAATCTGGAATCTTATGCAGCTTTAGTAGTTTACAGTCAATTTCTGCTTCTTTGAAAAAAATAAACGATTAAAAAAATCCAGTTCTTCATTCATGCAGAAAAATATTGTAGTAAAATTTAAATTTAATTTCATTATAATAAAATATTAAATGTATGTTTATAGCTGAGGGTTTACATTATTTTGCAGGATATATAATATGTTCAGATATTGGAAAAACACATGTATAATTTGGCAGGTTTTGTTCTGTATTACATATGCAAAGTAGGGTCTAGCCTGTTTAATTTTTAATAGTAATATGACATCTATTAAATAACATTATTTCTCTTAGTATTGTATATGCTAGTAATGTTAGCAAGCTCCAACATTCATTTACAGATATGTATGTAGCAGCAAAAAGTACTTACAGCTGTTTTTAAAGTCAATGGAAGAATGTGATATTTAAGCAATACTCTCATTAATCAATGACTTTTTATTTCACTTAATTATATTACATCTTTTTTTGTTATTCATTGCCCTAAATTCTGTAGTTCAGGCTGTAATGAAGGTGTAAGGAAAAAATCCATTATAGGTGCTTGCTTAATTTGTTGTTTATGTCCAGACAGCTACTGACCAACTGTTGTGATATACTTAAAACAGCCAGAGTTCAAGATTAAGTAAAAAGTACAAATCCGCTAGATTTTATAATTTTATGTTTATCATTATTATTTTTTTATTCATAAATCAAGCATTTCATAGAATTTCTGTCTCTGAGATAAAGAAGCTGGTGGCTAGTACATAGAACAATTAAAAGGGATCATTTTCCCAGCTTTTGTCCTTGCTCTGGAATTGTGGGGGAATGTGACATAGGTCATGCCTTTTTAACCTTGATACCGAAGGAGGAAAGATGGCATTTTGCCACCAGTAGTTTTGCAACTGGTTCCAAGGTCATGGACATATATTTTCTCTTAATGTTGGTTTCTTAGTGTGTCAGATTAACCATATCTGTTTCAATGGCAATAATTCTTACAGCCAAAACTATGTGAACTGAGATTTGAAGGGAAGCTTTTTGAATGGAAGGCACCACATATAATTTTGAGTGTTACTAAAATCATATCTGCCTGGCATAAATCCTAACTTTTTTGCTAACAAAGAAATCAACAACTGAATCATACCTTCATGATTTCTGAGCTTTTCCTCATCTCATAAATTGACAGTTACCCACCCTCATGACACAGGTATAAAGTAAGTGTGACAAATATTATCCAGGGTTTTACAGCGGTTAGCTCAAAATCACTCAGAGATATTCAAGTGACAGTTAAAATTGCCAACTGACTAGTTCCATAATCAGCTCAAAATAATGTTCTAGTTCTCTTAAATTTCAAATAGTATTTAGAAGTAAACATTTTAAATGACTGCAAATTCTACATTTGAAAACTTAAAAAATGACCTCTATAGTGTGGAAATTACAATGGGCTGTTGTTTGAACTCCTGAAGTGTGCTGAAGCAAATTTCAAATTTATTTCGATTGAGAAGGCATATTACTTTTCATAGAAAATGATCAAAAGTGTCAGAGTGGAGATGGTATATTAATAATAAGAGGTGGGATAGCAAGGGTAAAAGAATTGCTGGGACACATACGGTTCAAGGAATTCAGCACTTTTCATTTATGCTGGAAAAAAATGTAAATTATGTCACCCTTGCTTCCTAGTGCAAAGTTATCAGACAGGCATCACTAAGTGATCTCTCTGACATTAAAATGTCTGGAATGTTATTTCTGTCTATTTGTTTTCTTTTGGAAATCTTACAATATCTTATTGCAGATGAAACAAAAATCCACATATAATGGTGTAAGAAACAAAGATCTGCTTGTAGTCTCAATGGTGGATTATTGCCGTTCTATCTCAATGCTAATTGAAATCCAGGATGTTTGTATCAAAGCTGCTATGAGACACTTACATATACCTTTCTGCCCCACTGGAGATGTAATCTTTCTATTGAACATTTTGCCCTGGTAAATTCCATCTGCCATAGGAATAGGCATTTTGCATTTGAATCAAGATGGTTGATCAGATGTTATAGTGTACACTCCCCTTGTCTTTAGATGAAATTGATCCTTTACTGTGTTGAACATAAGACTATGAATTTTTTACACCTAATTATCTTAATGTTTCATCTAGATGGATTTTGGAATGCACCACTTTTTGATCTTTGCATATATTGGTGTGACAGGTCTCTTAAAAAACTGTTGTTCCTTAGATGATAGTACATTTTAAATATTCAGTTGCATTCCTTTTCTAAATAAAACATAATAAGATCACAGTGTTTCATTTATTGATAATGTATTTGCTAATTTTATAGAAATTAATATTTGTTAATATATTAATCACTTTTGCAGCAGTAAAGGAATAATTCTATGTATAATTCCTCAAACTTGAAGTAAACTTATTTGTTTGTAAATACCTAGAAACTAAACTATGTATTCAAAATTTTGCTTATTTTGCTCATAAATAATTCCACTGACTTCAGTGAAGAGAGGCACCATAAAACTGAATGGAAGTTGCAGTATGTTCACTTACCTTTAGTGTTAAAACTTTTCATCACCTTTCTTTGCAAATGTGGGTTGTTACTTTTTTTGCAATATAAGGTAAATTATATGAAGTGTCTGTACAAAACTCTGTATTTTTTTCCTCTTTTGTTTGACATGTATATATGCTCTAAGCATTTTCACTTCACATCAAGTGTGTAGATTATTTGTGAAAGAAAAAAATAGGAAGAGATCTCTGGCTATGGAAGGGATAATGTGAAAGCATAAACAGCAGCTACTCTCTGCAGGTATGAACCTGTTCTTATTTAAATAGATGGAAATTTTGCTGCTGATGGCAGTCAATGCAGGATCAAGTCCTCAAGTCTTTCTGAAAATCAATTAGATGCATTCTTCATAGGCTTTCATGCCTTTGAACAGCTGTCTCTAAATTACTGTTGGAAGCCAATCAATTAGATATTTGATTCATTTTATGAAAATAAATTCCACAATGTTGTGTAAAATGAAAGGAAATGCTTTAATTTACTGCTTTTGATATATCCAAAAAGATTAAGCTGTATCTGTGATTGTCAGATCACCTTGTTTTATTTGCTGAAACATGTACGACTTAACAGAATGCTGATGTGACTCTGTGTATTTGAATTGTTTCTGCACTGAAAAATAGTGCTAGTGCTAGGAAGCTGAGAGATGAGATATTGCCATGTCAGGCATTGGACTGAAATACATTTTAAATAGACATATGGTACTGTAGCAATTGAAAATTCTGATTCAGTGTCTGCTAAGCAAATGTTGGAAATCCTTTTAAAAGTTTCTTAATTAATACTAACTTTGTCAATAATAGTGGATATCCCAACATATATAATCATTAAAGAAAAATAAACAATTTTAAATGTAAGAAGTGTGGCTTATACTGATTTGGATTTATTTTGAATCTTCTGTTGTTCACAGGAAATTCAGTGGTGGCTGAAGAGTACATGAAACAAGCTGGCAAATGCTACAGCAGAACATAAGGTTTGCATAAAGCTAATTTTTCCATTTTCCCTCTTTATATGCTGCCTTTTTGGCAATGTAATCTGTTTTCTTGAAGTGCATTATTGTTAAATGTTGTATTGACCATGAGATCATATAATGTCGTGTTATATATTATACTATACTGTGCTGTACTTGCCTAGAGAACAGCATATTATTCTTAAATCTTAACTAGTTACATAGCTTTTATAGATTTAAAATTATGTTAACTTGTATTTTATGTGGTTAAGATACATTTTAATAGAAATTTTATAACAATATATTTATGATCCGATATATTACGATTATGTAATGTACGTAACATTAACACATGCATATAGTATACAAGTTACCTTATGCATAATTCATATAATAAAGATATTTTTAGTTTTATTTAATAAATTCAGGTAGTGAGTCAAATCAAAAGGTGCTCTATTTACCTTATAACTTTAACAGAGGAGACAAGCTTCCTGAGGAATTTCAAAACAGAATAGTTTTTAAACTGATGTTTGAGAAGTTATTATATATTATTTTTAATTAGGAGGCAAATAAATAACAAATTTGAATTAGAACCTGTTGTAATTGATAAATATTTGATAAACCCAATTGTATCTGTATATATTTGAAACCCTTATCCGCACAAGCTGCTGAATACATTCTCTTCAAACTAAAAATGGTAAAAACGTGTCTGTTAGTCCGAGAAAAAACATGAAAGTATTGGAGTAGAGATAATTGTTTTGAGAAGTTATTTTAAGCTAATGAAAAGAAGGTCATAGAATAAAAGTGCCATTTCAACCATATGAAGTATAATAAAATTGGCTAATGCAGGGTACCTTCTGGCAGGCATAAATAATCATTGCAAGGCCTGATATGGCCAGTACGGAATACAGAAATCTATCCAATTGAGTAAACATCAAATGAAGGATTATCCCTACTTGTGAGGAATCCATTCTAGCAAGAAATTGAACCGTGGCCTACTGCATCTGAAATTTGCAGGACTCCCTAGAGAGCTAGGGAGGGAATCTGCAGGTTCTGTCATTGGTACACCAAAGAAAAAAAGAAAGACATCTTTCAGAATACTGATCAGACCTTGGTGTTCTGAGTTTTTAAAAGTACAGCTAGGTTCTCTTCATTGTTGCTTTGGATTTGAATGCAAGAAAGAAGTTGTGATTTTCTAAATGTTCAAAAATAAGAATAAAAATACTGTGATATCCTGAAATGGCTTGAAAGGTTAATACAAGGTTCTAAAATGCTACCAAAGGCACAAGCTTGCAATAGTAACAGTTACAACAGGAAAAGAGAAAGGATAAGCATTTAAAGAGTAATACTTTATTCCATATTTAGCTAGAAGTGGAAAGAGACTGTCCAAAGCAGATAATAGAGAGGCAACCAGATCTGTGAAACTAGGTGTCAGGATGCTGGGAAAGCATTGAGGAAGAAATTTCTGAGGCCGCAGAATAAAAGTGTTAGGTATAAATCTGAAGTGATTGTGTACTGAAGGTCCTGCCAGAATGGTGGTGCTGGAATATATTGATGCAGGAACATCCTACATATACTGCTTATGTCTTAAACAACTTCCAGAGAACAATGCTGGATGACTCCAGAGCAAAGAACTTATTAATGGATAATGAGTTGATGAGAGAAAAGATTTTTATATAACTTTTTAAATACAATATAGAAAATAGAACTGCTAAACAAGACAAATTGAATACTCTTAACAAGATCATTAACTGTGTTAGAGACAATGTTAACACAAATGTATAATGATTTTGTACTTGAAGCCTTGAGCTTAGTAATTTAAAAGCTACGTATTTTAGCAGTTGTCAGTAAGAGAGGAGGTAAGTGAATATAAAATAATGAAATAATTATTTCTCTTAAAGTGACACTGATTTTTGGTGACCAAATGTTGCTACTTTGCAATTTAATTTTGTAGCTAAAATGAACACCAAGAACTATAATGACTTCAACAGTCAGTTATGCATGTTCAACAGTTCTAAAAAAAAAAAAAAAGAAGTCCTAAGGCATCTCAAGTAGACACACATAAATGGACACATGCAAAGTCAACAGTCCCCTTCTAAACTGGTCAAACAGCACAACTGTCTTTTACTGGGATAACTGCTTTCTTTGGAAAAGGATCATGTTATGGTGTCTCTGGACTCTAAAGTTTACGTGATTTGTAGAATCAGTACTACAAAAGACTTCACAATGATGCCAGATGTTTTTAATTTTGTGGTTTGTATTTCTCCTGCCACACATTCAGATTTTTATTGTCTTAGAAACACAGTGTTGCAGTTCTTACTTAAGCACTGATCCCTGACTGACTTTGCTAATGTAAAAGCAATTTTATCCTAGTCATCCTTTCCTTATCTTTTATTTGTAAGTCTTCCTTGCACTAAAAAAATAGTTTTAACTGAATTGAAACTTAATTCAGGTTTAATTGAACAAGTGCAGATCCGTTTTACAGAATCCCCCAAGTTACTTTAAGATACGTGATTTTAACTTAGGATATGGTTTACTTGAATATTTCTTTCATTGACTTTTCTGGCTAAAGTAGGTCTCACTGTGGATGCCTATTCTCACGCACATTCATAGAATCACAGAATGGTGAGGGACCTTTAAGATCATCTGGTTCAAACTCCGTGCCATGGGCAGGGACACCGTCCACTAGACCAAGTTGCTCAAAGCTCCATCCAAATTGGTCTTGGAACACTTACAGTAATGGGGTAGCCACAGCTTCTCTGGGCAACCTGTTCCAATGTCTCACAACCCTCATAGTTAAGAATTCTTCCTTGTATATAACTAAATCTATCCTCTTTCAGTCATCCTCCTTTGTCCTATCATTACATGTGCTTGTAAAAAGTCCCTCTCCAGCTTTCTTGTAGGTCCCCTTTAGGTACTAGAAGGCTGCTGTCAGGTCTCTCCGTAGGCTCAACAACTCTCCGTCTGTCTTCATAGGAGAGGTGCTTCAGCCCTCTAAGTATCTTTGTAGCCTCCTCTGGACTCACTCCAACAGGTCTACATCCTTTTTATTTTGGGAGCCCCAGAGCTGAACACAGTACTCCAGGTGGGCTCTCACCAGCACAGAGTAGAGGTGGAGAATCTTCTCCCTTGACCTGCTGGTCATGGCACTTTTGATGCAGCTTTTAATGGTTGGCTTCCTGGGCTGCAAGTGCACATTGCTGGGTCATGTTGAGCTTCTTGTCAACCAACACCTCCAAGCATTTCTTGTCAAGGCTGCTCTCAATCATTTACCACCCAGCCTGTATTTGTACTTGGAATTGCCCCAATCTAAATGCCCTGTGGAACCTCATGAGGTTCACACTGGCCCATCTCCCAAGTCTCTCCAGGTT
>JBCJKH010022272.1:0-23464 GCA_039877255.1 Loriculus beryllinus
CGGTGCCCTTGGCGGTGCTGGGTTGGACTTGATGCTCTCAAAGCTCTTTTCCAACCTAGTTGATCCTATGATTCTATGGTTTTCTATTACAGAACACAGCAGTACAACCTAATCCTTTCCAGTTTACCACGTCTAAAATGTTGCCCAGTATGGAGAGAATCCCATCAACTCTAATGGGTAGGGAATGACAGAATAACCTTGAGCTACAACAAATTCTGTACCAAAAGTGCCTGGAGGATTAACGATGAAAGATTTCATTAGAGTTAAATTCACTAATGAAATGGCTTAATGTAGTTATTCTGAGTCTCATCCACGAAATCCTGTGACAAGAAATGCTTTCCAGTGCCTGAATGGAAAAAATACTTCAGTTAGCATGCACAACATAGTATTAAAATGTGATGTGTTAAAGTTCAAGTCTAAATAATGGTTAGTGCCAAAAACTTCAGGCCAGCCAACGTTAGCCTTCTTTCTTAATACTTTAGCTCTCTCCTAAGTCAGAAATTTAAGATGACTGCAGAGAATTGAAATACATTTGGAAACTGAGCTTGACTTCAGATCAGTGTAAGGTTTACTGAGAAATGGGCATTTTGTAGAAGATTATATAAAACTGTGGCTCTCTTCTAGTAAGTTTTCATTCTTGTTGAACTCAGTTGGAATAGACAGCATTGACCTTTTAACTTCAATATCAGTGTCCATGTATGATGGGAGGTCTGTGCCAGACATTATGGTTCTGTTAATAAAATGTTCTACAAATTAACAAAGTGTTATAAGTAGGAAATGAGCACCACCTTTCTTCTCTCTTGTTGCTTTAATATTTCTGTTAACACTAAACCAATATGTAGAACGCCTTCCTGAGATGAAAAGGGGAACAAACTTCTAATGGCATTACTAGGGATTTGATAAAAGGACAGTAAAGATCTCTAATTAGTAGCTGAGTTTCCTTTCTTATTTTTGAATGAAAGAACTGTGTATTTCAGAATAGGGATTAATTTAATAAAACCTCATTTAAAAAAAAGTTTTTATTTTTCTTGAAACAAGATAAAATAAAGCATGCAGCTGCTTACTTCCTTTTTTGGAAAGCCACATGTTTTTTGCAATCAAAAATCTTAGCCTTTGTCCCAGAAAGCTTTCTTCTGGTGTGGCCCTGAAGGTCCTCTTGCAGAAAGGAGGCAAGTGGGTTTTGGCTGAAGCTGGTGACGTTCATTGTGTTTGTCAGTGAGTGCAGGACTGGGGCATGAGCCACACCTTGGGAAATGTGTTGAGGTTTTCCCTAGCTGTGTTGTGAAAAATGAATAATATTGCAAATAAATGTACAACTGGCCCTGTTAAAGTAGTGTGGGACATTTACAAATGTTTAAAAACTTCCCAACCAAATGAGAATGTGTAAAATTGCCTAAAGTTCTTCAGCATGCTTGTTTTCCAAATTATGTGAAATTCCAGTCCACATTCCTGATGGACTAATGAAGAGATTGGATTTCCTCCAAATGACTTGTTGTAGGTTAAGTATCGTAGTAACAAAAGGAGGCAGAAAAAAGGAATGACTTCTAGTAATTTTATTCTGTCAGGCTTTCTTTTGTAATGTGGGTGCTCAATCCATTGTATTTTGTTGCCAGGGTTTTTTTTAATTCTTATTTCTTATGCTTTGAGGAGTGCCTTCATCCGCAACAGGTTACCTTTTCACTGCACAAGTAAAGCAAACCTAGTTTATACCTAAAAATAATGTAAGTTAGTATTAATCTACTGACCCTATTACCACTGGGATGGTTTTCTGTTGTCGATTAAGTTGTTATATCCTTCTGGACCATTCCTATGATTTATGGCAATGTTGTGGCTTCACTGGCAGCTTTGCAACCTAATTCTGTGAGTTTAAGTCCACAGGAAGTGTCACATAGTATGTGCTGTGTTCAAGATGATCTTTATGTCTGTTTATATTGAAAAAGACAATTGCTGGTAGCCAGTGAAAGCAATTTTTCTTTGGAGAGATGCAGGCCGAGATGTTGTCTAGTATTGAAAGTACTAATCTTTAGCTTGATTTTACAGGTATACAAACTACTTCAGTTTATTTTTGAAAGTAATATGCTGATAGTTACTGAAATCACTCAAATGATGATTGGCAAGTTTCTTTAGATGTAAGTTGCCGTGACATTAATCGGTACTGTGAGAGTGAGGTTCAAATCCCCATGAACACTCAGGAGAGGAAAATAGCTTCGGTAACAAAAGGGCAAAACCCTTGTCTGCTGCCCCTGTTGCTAATGAACTTCTCAAGAAAGATTTCTCCCAAAGTTAGGCAAAACAAATGTGTAAAAATGTGGGACTTCAATTGCAGAGAGCATAGCTCCCACAGCCACCCTGAAGCAGGTGGCTCTCCAGAGTCCTCCCATAGTCCCCAAAAACCCTTACACAGGGGCTGAGGAAGGCAACTGCCATCAGAGACTAACTGCAGAGCAGTACTTCTCCAAAGGGCGTCTCCCGCTCGCTGTGGGGCTGCATGCACAGCCAAGGTGTGCTGCTGCGGTCTGTAAGCACTCTCAGATGATCTCATTTCCCACCACACTCCTAAAAATAAGTATTCATGAAACTCTTGCTGTAAGGACGATAATGTATTGAGTGGCTATCTGGCATCTAAGCATGCCATATGTCCCCAGAGGTTGCAGACAGCTATTCTGTAACCAGAATTCAGAGATGTCACAAGTGGCTGAACAAACAAATATCACCAGTTAATGGTTAAGCTCTCAATTTACTAAAGCATTTGTTACCAGTTTGCAAAAGAGATCAAACAACCATGAATCATAACCTTGGCTACTAATTAAATCCTTTATTCCCTTTCCTCATCGCAGAAGCATTTAATCTTGGGGAATCAGGACAGCCTGTTGTGCAGAAGTAGATTTTACAGCATAAGCAGAAACAAGGTTACTGTCAGGTTTCCTACTGGAGCTAGAAACGGGAAGGAATAAAATGAGAATATTAACTTTCCCTCCTGGCGTGGAAATTCATGTTAGCACTGACCAATGACTGATGTAAAATAGCTGCATTGGAAAATCATTTTGGTGGTATACTTTAGTTATTTCACTGAATGGTGAATATTACTTCCATTATCCAGCTGTCTTGCTTATAGATGAGACTTCTCATCTAGATAATGAGGGATTTGGTGTGTTTTACTAGCTGCCCCTAAATGAAATATTTTACTCAGAAATAATGGACTGTGAAGAACACCCTAGAGGAATGAGGCAGAAACATAAATACTACAAGCAGTTGTATTGCAACTGAAATTTATTTCTATTTGTTATGGTTTTGTGTGCATTTATGTATAGGATGTATAGCTGCATGGTGGTTAAAATCTCACGCTTTAGATATTTAATAGCAAATAAAGTAGTTTTAACTTTTTGGCTCCCAACTCTGGGAAGCAGAACTTTGAAATCCCAGACACTTTATTTCATTTGTGTTTTGGGTAAGTCATCCTCATCCCTAGCAGCAGAGTGATTCAGCAAGGACTCACAGAACAGAGTCTCTATGAATTAGCACTAGCTAACTCTGTTCACCACGACTCAGTTCAAACAGCCAGTGATCCCAGGAGTGCATTTCCATTTTTATAACATGAACCATGATGTTGCAGTCAGATCTGCATAAGCAGGGATCTAGAGGGTGTCTCTCTGAGACACCTCAGTAAGGTGTTAAGAGGGAAGGGCCTCCCTCTACAGGTCCAACTGCAGCTTCAGGGATCGGTACATAATTATTGAGGTAAAGTCACATTATATAAATGCACTCACAGTCTTAGTGATCTGTAGACATGTGGTGAAAAGATATATGTTATTAGTTTGAACAGCAACCATATTTTACACTGTATCCAGACAAAGTAATCTTTTGTGTCATTGCTAAATCTGAGCAATTTATGTAACAGAAAGAAACCACCTGAGAGACAATATCTACAAGTAGAAAATGAGGGCTTTTTTTGGTCCTGCTTTTGCAGAAAGCTATTTTCCCAGTAAAAAGTGTGATTTTTTTTTTAAAAAAGCCCAAACTAATGCCCCATCTATATTTGTCATGCTGTTCAGAGGACAGACATCCACCATTTGCACAGGCAGAACCTGTTCGCTGTGGGAGATTTGTCCTGAGGAAATTCACAAATACTCACCAAGTATACCAAAGGCACAAGCCTGTTCAGAACTTATATCTTTTCTATCCCGTAATGAGTATGACAGTTGTCAAGTTCAGTACAGACAGAAAGCACTACCTAGCGACATTTGAAGTTGCTGATCTATTTACTATTACTAATAAGAATTTGATAAAGATAAAACATCTGGAATATCTAACTCTGCTTTTACTGCTGCTTCCCCAAAGCCATCACTAGAAATTTGGGATGACAGATGTTTGTGCATTTAAAAAGGAAATGAAGATTTCCTGTTTTGTTGGCATGTTTGACATGACATGAAGATGTCATGTTTTGATAAGACTAATAGAATGAGCAAGTAGAATAAGTCATTGGCACAGCTTAAACTTTTGATTTGCTATTTTAATGTTAAGGAAAATACATAATTTTGCAAGCTTTGAAAAAAATTGTATTTGTTGCTCTTAATGTTTAAAAAATGTCAGATACTATGAGAATCTTTTAAAGTACAAAGAACAAATTATTCATTTTCAATTGTGTTGTCAGTTCATATGCATGTGTATGAAAGGGAAATATGTTTGTTTAAAGACCTTTCAGATTATTTTTTCTTTATATACACTTAGAGTTTGGTTTTGGGATACATGTGTATGTAGATGTTTCATCCAGCTACCACAAGATCATTTGGATTGCTTAGCAGTCAATGACTCAAAAATCTTTAAAATGTTCTTTTAAAACAGTTTTTAAAAACCAATTAATGTAAGTGAAGAAATATATTGCACAGGACTTGGGGGGTGGGGGGAGAGGGAGGGGAAACACCCATAAACCCCCCAACAACTGGATTTCTAAAGTGCCTGCGTATGAAAGCTGTAGATAGCTGAATATGGAGAAAATTGATAGCTTTGGGTTTGGTGTTCTCTTGTGGAAATGAAACTGGGAAAGATGGGTGGAGGTTTGCTTAGGCATAGGTGGAGGTAATGTGGACAACTCTTTTTACTGTGAAATGTATGCAAACCTAGGATCGGTCAGATAAAATCCTGGATTTTTATAGCCTTCTTGAAAGGTGGGGAAAGTCAACATAATAGTGTGTTGTGCTCCCAGGCTGAATTGCAACTACTTACATTACACATTCATGTGTTAGTGAAGCATTTCCTGCAGACTGTTATTGTTTGGATGGAGATGCTCTTTCACCCCACTCACCTTCCTCGTTTTTCCCACAGGCTGCGAGAACACCACCGCGCTGCAATTAAGGTGATTCGTAGGATGCAGTATTTTGTGGCAAAGAAAAAGTTTCAGGTGAGTTGTGAATAGAGAGCTCCTTTTCTAAATAAACCCTTTTATTCTCCTGATTCATTGCTTCTTTCAGAAACTTAAGAGAGACTAACACAATTCATTTCAGTAATGGTGAACTACACCCACTATTCTCTCCCTGGTTCAATAGGGTAGTTGTTTAGCAGCAGGTTAGTCAACTGGAATGCACTGGAAGTAGGCTAAACTCCTGAAATGCGGTCTGAATTAAAATGTTATTTTCTGCTAATGGACTTGACCCTTAACCCTCTGTTATCACTGTCTCTTTCTCTCAGTGCAAACATTCTCATATGTCTCCATTAATTCTGAGCTGTGTGTTACTGTCATGCTGAGTCAGTGGGATTAGAGTTTAAAATACTACCTCAGCCTTGTTTCTGTCTCTTACTCAATGATAATGAAGTCCTGATAAGAAACCAGCGTGGAAGTTTGTTAGTGTATTAGAAGGTTTCTCCTTCCTTTTCCCTTCTCCCCTCTGCATAGGTAGCAGAGCCCCTTCCCAGTTTGTGAGATATTGGCTCTCCTTACTCCTGTAGCCCTCACTGTCAGACATTTCCTGTGTGCCACTTCACTTCCTGTAACATTGCAATATCCTAAGCATCTACTCATAGTTAATTAACCTCGTTGCCTGGTCTCAATAAAAAATTCTGGCTGCAAACTTTCTAAGACTGGTTTCTAAATCAGTTTCATTAATCCAGTAAGAAAACATGTCAACAGCCTTCAGCTTGATTTAAACCAGGTGAATCTATATATGTGTAAGAAATATATCACTTTACTTAAAATTAATTAATAAGAGGCAATCTCTGGAGAGCTTCACGACTAAAAAATGCAAAGAAAGATAGGGGCTTAACTGCACACATCCATTTTTATATATGACCTCACCAGTACTGCTTAGACTAAAAAGCTTTCTACCCTTAATCTAGATCCTCCAAAAGGCAGGGTGTCCTTTTTCCTACCAATTTGAAGGGTGCAGAGTTTTAGAATCAAAAAGATGATGATGCCTAACAGTCAGAAGCATAGTTGTTTCTTTAAGGCTATGCTTGCTGCTACTTCAAAACGATGATTCTGACTTCCTCATTGAAATTTAGATGGGCTGCCTGAATTATTTATCAATTTTCTAATTAGAATCTTTTTATTTTTACTAAAATTCATGAGCTAAATAGCAGCTAAGATTGCCTGAGATTTTCAGAATTTGTTTCAGTCATGTATAGTGTATTCAGACTGTCACCATTTAGGCTGAAATCTCCCATGTCCAGGTCAGTTCCAGTCATGTGTCCACTGCTGTTCAGTGAAAAACTGCCTAAATGTGACCAGTTCCATTAAACTTTAATTTATTCTCATTCTAAGACCTGACTGTGATCCTTTACTCCATGGTAATTACTGAATCATTCCTCTCATAAATTTAGATCATAAAATATTTGCCATGGTATTAACTAAACTGCTTAGAAACGAGAAATCTACATGTTATATATCTACCTCCCAAGTTGTACTTGTCAAAAACAGATTCTGAAAATGCCTGAACACTGTGTGCAACATTATCCACCTGGCAAATAAACGGAACTCCCCTGCGGCAGATGATTTGATAGAAGCTGAAAAAGCATTTGACTGAATAGAATGGGACTATTCAGTTCATACTTTAAACTTGTTTGTACTTGGTATCCCAGTTGCTAATCTGGCTTCTCAGTTGTACTCTCACTTTCACATCTGCAAAAGACCTGGTCCTGGCCATCTGTAAAATCCCTCAACAAGGTTGTCTCTCATCCTTCTTTAGTAGTCTTTCTTCTTCCTGTGCTATCAATATTAGCAATTAGTAAAGAACTAAAAATGCCAGATAAGTTGAAATGGAATTTATCTCGTGTCACTCCTGCATGCAAGTGATACGCTGCTGTTTCTGTCAGAAGCAGAAATCTCCCAATGGGAACATATGGGGGATATGTGATACTTCTCCATAATTTCTGAATACAAGGTTATGACCAAGTTTAGAAAGTTTGGAGAGCACCAAAGTCACATTTTTCAAAAGCATGTAAGTAACTTAATGCACAAAGTCACCTTGAAATTCAAGCCACAAGGTGCTTTTGAAAACTTCTCCTGTAATTAAGAGATAACCACTCTCATTATTCTTTCCTCAAAAGTATGTTGTAAATCTGCTTTGTTCTATTGTATGCACATAAAGTAGTCATAAGAAATTAATGTTTAAACATGTGCCAAGTAATGACTATACAGTTTCTAATAACCAGTCCAATGCACTATCTGAAATTAAGGTAAAGCAGAAAATGCATTTTTAACATGTATCTTTTAGCACTGAAGACATCTGCACTGCTGTTTTCTCCTAGATGTTTGCCTTCGAAGCTTTTTGTCTTTATGTAAAATGTATCTTCCTAAAAGAAAATTTAGATTATTTTGTTGTTTTTTTTTTTTTTTTTTGTTTGTTTTCTGCAACTACTGAGGGGGAAGGAGCAGAAGGGAAATCCAGCTGAATTCTATTGGACTACTCATGCTTAAAATTAGCTGGAACACTAAGCAAGGCCAGCAATTAAAAGGAGTATTTTTTAGAGATGCCTCTGAAGCTTTTGAGGAGGGGAAGCATAGGAAGAAGGGGAGGAAGAGGAAAATTTTGCAAAATAGATCCCAGCATGGAACCCAGCATGGTTCTTAAACTATACCAGCTATTTGCAGGATACACCTGTATGCCTAAATTTGCCTACATACACTTAAGAGCTCAATTAATAACAGGGGATGATGGCACCACAAGGACAAAAGTCAGTTAGAGAGCAGACCCTTCCTGTTTAAAAAATAAATAAATTAAATAAATAAAGAGAAGCTAAACATGGATACAAAGAAGTTTCACAGGACATGAAAAGCAATTCTTTGTGAAGCATCACACTTGGGCATCTTTTCCTCTTTAAAAGAACAGGAGAAATTTATGCTCTATTTTTAAGTCCAGGTTTGGACATAGTGCATATGACGCTGCCCACATAAGAACCAGGCATAATATAAAGGATTAATTCCTTTTTTATGGATGTGTTCATACTCTTGTAAGGTCTGTTGGACAGTTTCAAATTGTGTAGGAAAGATCATGTTCTACTAGTAGTTAGCATTAGTCCTGTGCATCAGTTAAGGTGAATGGCTCACAGTTCAGGAAGGGTTCTGTAGATTATAGGGAAAACAGTACTCAGAAACTAATGGCTTTCCAGGCTTTGTTTACCCCACTTACCGTAAACGAATTTCATATACTAGTTGTAAATCAGATGGTTTTGGCATAGCCTAACCTTACAACTGAATTTCAGAAGGAAAAGCACCATACTCAGTTAAGTCCACTGGCTGGATTCATGAGTAAATAATCTTTGACTTCCAATTAGGAAAGTTTCTAAATGTCGTAAGACTTATGCATATGGATACAACTGTGATATCCATCACAGATCCAGAGAGTAGGGATTTGATCTGATTTCCCATTGTCATTTAGAAATCTTTTCTTTTTTTCTTCTTTGCATGTAAATTCTTCCTGTTGAGTAAACCAGTTTCTTCCTAAAATATGTTTTTAACCTGCAGTATGTTTTTCAACATGGCAAATATTCTATACATAACACAAACTAAACATACGGGTTGCGGTTCCACTGATGCCATGGGTAACTGTTGCCTGTTTTGCTACAATTTCTCTGGAAAATCTTGCATTTAGGTCTTAAAATTCATCATCTGATGTAATTCATTTGTCATGGTATGAATCATGAATTGTATGTGTAATTTTTCTAATCTCCACAGTGGGCTGTACCAAACAGTGTAGTTCAGTGTCCTGTGCTTCAAAGGATGTTCTCCCCATTTTATTTGACTGTTACTTGGTTACATTTCCCAGAAATTCCCCTTGTGTGGATTCTCCTCTCTGTTCCTGGGTCTGCCTCCTTGCACATGCAGATACTAGGGAAGAGGAACGACCAGTGGTGCGCATTTAATACTTGGTGCTGGCTTTTGTGCTTTTTGCAAACTTTTGTATATTATGGGTGAGATTTTAACTAATTTAAGAAGATTTTTTACATGAATACTGGTTAATTAGCAGAGGGACCGAAGTAAAGAAGATGTTAAGGAAAGCTGTAGGGCCGGCTTCTGTTTTTTTCTTCAGTACTCATTGATACTTCCCTGCTGCAAGTTTTTCTTTTTTTCCTTTTACAAAAATTAACATGTTGTCAACATCAGGAATATTTTCTCTTGAAGGATCAGATTTCAATATGAAGTAATTACAGAATAATTAGTACTGCCTGTTAAATACCCTGTCCTACTCAGAAATGGAACTTCATTCATAAATGCTATTTATCCCAGTTCTTCAGTTCTTGTTTTAAAAGGAAAAAAGCAGTTCAGTAAATGAAAAACAGGAAGGCACATCCCTGCTCTTTCTACTGTCAGACACCTGCACTGGAGTACAAGTACAGCAGGAGAAAGCTCTGAGTCTTTATTCTTACTGAATAGCTTTTCTGAACCTGGAGTTTTCAAGTTGATCTTGCAGATTTCTCTCTGGATTATTTTTAGTACAAAAATAATCCAAGAATTCTTTTTTTTTTTTTTTTTCAATATCATGTTTACAGTACTAGTCCATGGAAAGACTTATGGGCTTATGCCATCGTTGAACTGTATTTCTTTCTTTGTGGATGTTAGTTATGATTCATATCTGTGTAAGCAGCCGGGATTCTTTGGAATTCTTTGTGCACTCTGGTTAAATTAAAGCAATTCCCAATCCTGTTTAGCCTTCCACTAGAGAGTACGTCACAATCACCCAAGGTTTGCTGTCAGCTTTGGGGAATCTGGCAGGCTGAAATTTGTTTGATGAAGCAATATTATTGAAGTAATAATTCCTAAAATGTGGGAGCTACCTCCCAGGCAGGCACAGGGCACAGCATGAAGGAGCCACAGCCTTGTTTTTATATTGTATCCCTCTTTCCTTTTGCTTAAAAAAGAAGGTATTTGTGGCATGAACTTAAGGAAAACCTGGAGTGTGTGAAATAAGGTTAAGCAGTGCAGAGACATCTGCTTTTGATGAAGAGGTGACAAAATATTTGAGTCCTCAAAGAGGGTATGTTAGAACCTGCCACCGTAAACTCTTTTCCTTGTTCTGCAAAGGTGCAAGGAAGGAAAAGTTGTAACTCAGTGCTACCAAGGCTTCTACCAAACCTTGAAAATTGTATACAAGGTATCTATAGACAGCATAATGAATGAGTCAGAAATACAGAATTATAGAATGGTTTGTGTTGGAAGAGACCTTTAAAGGCCATCTGGTCCAACCCTCCAGCAATGAGCAGGGACATCTTCAACTAGAGCAGGTTGCTCAGAGCCCAGTCCAGTCTGACCTTGAATGTTTCCAGGTATGGAGCATCTGTCACTTCTTTGGGCAACCTGTTTGAGTGTTTCACCATCCTCATTGTAAAAAAAAAAAAAAATCTTCCTTATTTGAGGTCTGAATCTCCCCTCTTTTAGTTTAAAACCATTATCCCTTGGCCTTTACAACAGGCTCTACTAAAAAGTCTCTCCCCATCTTTCTTATAAGCCCCCTTTAAGTACTGAAAGGCGACAATATGGTCTCCCTGGAGTTTTCTCTTCTCCAGGCTGAACAAGCCCAGCTCTCAGCCTTTCTTTAAAGGAAAGGTGTTCCAGTCCTCTGATAATTTTTTTTGGCCCTCCTGGACCCACTCTGGCAGGTCCTTGTCTTTCCTGTGCTGAGGACCCCAGAACTGAATCACAGTACTTCAGGCGGGGTCTCACCAGAGTGGAGTAGGAAAGGGAAATCACCTCTCTCAACCAGCTGGCATGTCATTTATTGTTTCTGTGTTGTTTGACTGATTTGATTAGTATATTTAAGAAAAAGGTTTCTACCAATTCATAAATTCAAGTGTTACTGTTCAGTCTTATGTGTGAAGTTTACATCCCACTCCTCTCTCTTGTGTAGTATTAGAGCCTTATTGCAGCTTCTTACATGTAGCACTGGCATTGACTGGATTCTAGTTTCTAGATGTAAGATTAAGATATTTTTAATTTGTCACTGCACTTCACTTGCTTTGCAGTTAGTTTTGGTGTTTATTAATTAAAATTACAGTCTTTAATACTACACAAAAGTGATTTTATTAGTAACAGGTCAGATTAAGGCTTTCCCATGTGTGAAATGCAGATTACAGACACGGGGCTTCTCCCCGGTCATTCCTTGCACCAATATTTTCACAATATTTCCCACTAGATCTGAGAGCCTGGTCAGTCTTTCTGGAAGAGGAAGTCACAGTCTTGCACCTTCAGCCAGGTGCAGGACTTTGCATTTAACCTTCCCATGGCAAGAGCTGAACTGAGAACTCCCAACTGTCTTGCTGCTGATTGAGAATAAGGGCTTGCATTTGTGAAAGGCCTCTTTACTGTTTGGTGGTCAAGGAATATGAATCATATTTCAGAAGAAACTAGTCACCACAAACTTCTGAGCAAAGTGCCAGCTATACATTTTTGGCCTTGAATTCAGTGGATAATCTCTTGAAAGGCACATAGACCTGCAGTTACAAAAAGGTAGATCACAAAAATGTATGATCATGGCAACGATAAAGATATTTCGGATGTTTACACAGTGCTAAAAGGGGTTAAAAGAACTTACTGTTTACTCTTGAAAAAAAAAAAATCTGTTACCGTAGACTGTTCCTACATCCTTGTGGCTTAAGGGCATGTGTTTTGGTTTTTATTTTACAGCAAGCTAGAAAGCCCTATGATGTCCGAGATGTTATTGAGCAATATTCTCAGGGTCACCTCAACCTGATGGTGCGAATCAAGGAATTACAGAGGAGGTATGTCCATGAAGTTCAGTATCTGTACCCATAAAGACCAGCAAAAGGATGTTTGTAAATAGGTCAGTGACTGGGGCTGGGGATCAAAAACTGACAGGGTGCCAGGTGCTATATTGGTAGGACTCTGCAAAGTTATGGAATACATGATGGCATTCAAGTAAAGTTTTCTTTTCACACAGAAAAGAGAAGAGCTTAAGCATTTGATTATTGGGACTTCCAGTTTTCATTATACTTACAGGTATTGCCTCAGCCCCTGCTAGCTTTGACTGCACACTGCAATCCCTATATCTTAGGGTCTGTACTATATGTACAGAGTGAGATAGTATCACATGCTCAAGTAGAATTGCACTTAAGAGCAAACCAAGAGATGACAAATGCAACAAGTAAGCTGCAGTAGACCAAGGAAAAGAGGAAGCAGTGCTGCTTGCGTGGAAAAGCAATGGTGTGCTAAAAATTTGCAGTCATTAAGGATGCTAAAGACCAGTCTAAGTATAACCCCATTTTGTTATTATTTTTATAATTTCAATAATTAGCTCAAAGCAGCTCCTTCACTTCCAGTACAAACCAGAACTCTTTGAACTGCACTTTGCTTGCTTGTGAAGAGCTAGAGAAAGTGAAGATGCTGGTTCAGGCTGATAAAAACTAAAATGATTCTTTTTGTTTTATAGGTTGGACCAATTCATAGGGAAGCCATCTCTTTTTATATCTGTGTCAGGTACGTTAATGTGAAGGAAGTGTCTAAAGTTAATCTGGTTAAGATATCATCAATAGGCAATAATTGTTAAAATACTTTTTATTTTGTTGCCAAATTTTTAAACAGTGCCAACCAGTTGTGGTCTGAAGCTTAAGCAACCACAACAGCATTTAGTCATCAACACCTTTAAAATAGGTTTGTTCTTATTTAGATACTTTTAAAAGTGCACTTCCTGCTTTCACTGCACTTTTCAGAATGTTTGCTCTAATCTCTGTAAGGCTCGCCATATTTTCAGTTAAATGGTGTGTTATGACTACAGAGTTCCTATGAAATCTGTAATATTCACATAGTGCTTTGATAGCTTTGAGGGAAGCATGAAAAACTAAGTTTGTTAGTTCGGCTAACAAAAACACTCGGTTAAATGTCATTTTCAAGCTCATGTTTCTATGTAGTTTACAGGGGGAAAAAAAGACAAAATGTTACTAAATGCATTGTTTAACTTGGCCCTAGAGTCTTTTGCATTGTGGCAGATTGTTTTTAAATGGCAATTAAAATATTAACTAAATTGGGAACAGTTTTGTTCTCCTGGGTTAGAGCCTAAAACTAAGGTTGAAAGTGCCTGAAACTGAAGGGCTGTTAAAAGCCATGGCTTGGGCGAATGCTATAAAAAGAAACAAAAAGCTGCTTTTCAAGAATATAACTGCTTTTAAGGAGTAGAGTTATCAGCCGGGTAAAAGTGTTCAGTTACACTGTGTTGGTGGGCTAGTTAAACACACCCTGTTGTGGCTTGGTGCTATTTTGTTGTACCAGCATATATTAATTTGAAAATGTTTCTTGTTCCACAGAAAAAAGCAAGGATCGAGGGAATAACACGATTGGTGCCAGGCTGAACAGAGTGGAGGACAAGGTAAACCTCAGTTAGACTGGCAGTGAATGAGGACATGGTCTGTGATTGAACAGTGCTTGTTTCATAGGATGTGGGGAAAAATTCAGCTTAAAATAGAGTTGAATGTCTGGCTTTTCCAGGTGACAGAGTGTATTTTTGTGGCAGATTGTATTTTTGGTTCTTTCTTGTAATTTTAACAGAATAAGAAAAAAAAACCCTAAAACAAACAAACCCACATACTTCAATTGATTTTGGTGTCTTTTGGGACTTGCTTGAGTCTTTTCATTGTATATATTACACATGTCTCATTGCTCTGCTTCCTTCTTCCACAATAGATAAAAGGCTCTGTTCCTTTAATACCTCAGTATATTATGGTCCCTAAGATTTCCCTTTGATCGTTTCTGTGTTGTTTATACAAGTCCACCTACAATTCCTTAGAGGGAGCGATAGCAAACCTTGTTCTATCTTGATTGTCATCCCTTATGACAAATGGAGTTTCTCCTTTCAAGTGACATGAAGCCAGAAAAAAAAATCAGACTTCTTCTATAATCTCAAATTAACAGTTATGCTGGCTGTGCTTGAAAAATTGGATCACAGGTAGAATCTATGTCACTGTTAAAAAATATAGATTTGCTTGTGTTGGTATTAGGGAAAGAAAGTTAAGATAATTGGTTTGAATCCTTTACTGATCTCTTATAGTGATTTGGTGAGGGGGTGAAAGAATTTCTTTACCTTAGGATTGTTTCACATGAGTCCAAACTGTTCATTCCGTATTAAGAAGTGAAAACTTTTCTTGAGGAAAAGAGCTTTCAGAGTGTTTCTTCCACAACTGGAAGTATGTGATAACCTCATAAAGCATTTGTTCTGAAGAAATATCCAGGATGTATTCTGCAAACCAAAAGAGGTGTGAGCAGCACATCCCAAAGAGTGCAAACTAAGCACCCTGAACTGTATTGATTCACTTGTGACATATCCATTCCTTACATGTTTCTCCTTAAATACTTAAGAGAAATTTGAATGATAATACTCAGAACTGTATTTCCATCTGTTGGAAATAAATAGCATTTCAAAAGAAACAGGTGCTTCTTGGTGTATAGGGTGCTGTAGAAGATACAGAGGTATAGTGCATTTTGCAAGAAGAATCAGTGTGCAGAGCTCTCAGATCTGCTTCTGGTAAGTGTTCATACACATGGAAGCCTTTTCAAGAAAGTTTGGATTACATTTGTTTATTTTCTCTCTGTAATGTCAACTAAAAGTGTGGAACACTAGAAAATGTCTTGTGACAAAGAGCAATGACTTTTCAGTTTGGACAAATAATTCTCAAATGACAGCTAAAGCAGCTTCTCAGTGCTATTTGCAAAATCTCTAACGAGCCTGGGAAAGCTTTGGTGTTGTACTGGCTCAGAGATAAGCTGGTTTGGGGTTATTAATTACTCTTTTTACATCCTTACAAATAAGTACACCGTGACTTTATAGTTACTGTTATTTTATGTCTTGTAATGGGACTGTAAAACACTCTCTGTTTAATTTTAGTATAGCTGGGTTAAATTTTAACTGTGTTTTAAGAAACAGATCCTTCTTTCTTTGCAGTTGCATGAGGTCATGTGTGGTTTCAGAGTTGTATGTTATCTGCCCTATCTGCAGGAATTTTATCTGAAAGTAGCTGAAAGGCTAAAAATAGAGAATTTCAGTTGGACTCGGCAAACAGTGGTATACATGACAACACACTGGCAATGCTGAAACCGTGTTTTTGCTGCAGCTGCAGAGGGTGGCCAAGCACAGGTTTTTGGTATTTTTTGCTCTCACACTGGCCTTTTCTTTCTTGTAAAGTGCGTGGTACATAGTATGCTTTCAGCATACAATTAAATCCTTCCTGAGCTGAGCACTATATAAGGGATAACTGTATCAGCTGGTTTTTAAGGTGACTGCGTATTTTAAACAGTTACATCCAGTTTGGTTTGTGAATTAGTTTTGAATCTTCTGAAGGAGAGATCTTCAGTGCTGCAGACAGGTGTTAGTACCTAACCACCTTTTGTGCATTTGAAAAATCTCATTTAAGTCATTTTAAAATGAGCCATAGCCTGAAATTATTTGGAAACTCCTAATACACAAGAAATTACACAGTACTTCGCATGCTACAGGAATAAGTTGAGTTCTTCCACTGTATCTTTCTCAGTGATCATTAGTATGCTCCTTGCAGCAGAAGGCTGGTGTACAAGTTGTCAGAAAGTTTGTGTTAAAGCAGAAGGAGAAAAACCCCTGAACTTTCAGGATTTTAGAGCTTTTGGTTTTCTCTGCCTGTGGATGTCTTCTGTCACCGCATGTTCTGCTACTTGTAGATCACTGAAGCAAAATCCAATTTATGTATATTCTTATAGGCTTTTGTGGAGGTGGATTTTAACTCTAGAAGCATTTACAAATAAAGATAATTCTGTGTTCAGATGTATTTAACTGTATTTTTGGGATATCATGTCACTCTTGCAAAGCTTGTACTTGTGGCACAAATAGATGTTCTAGAGGTGTATGTATGGCTGGCAGTACAGAGGGAAACTGGCATGTCAAAGGAACTTTTTAAAATGACAATGCTTAGAGCAGTATGGCAATATTGGCAGGAGCTATGACAGTTTATGGCACAAATCTGATTTTCCAAGTATTAAAATCAGCAAAAACAAAGCAAAAAACATTTTCTTCTTTTAAATTTAGGAGCATGTTCATTTGAGAGAGAGAGTCCTGTAGAGTCTGTTCATCTTGCGTACTGAGTGACTTATGCAGTTTGTGATAATGTAACTAAAGATTGTTTCCTAATATGCGAAAGCCAGGGAGATGAATCACACTTGCAGGAACATTCCTGCAGAGTCCTTCCTGTGGAGTTTTGTAATTTGGGCAAGCAGATGAAAACGTGGTTTTGTACATGTAACTAGAAACTGCATGACCTAGTAGTCCTTTGTTAAAACAAATCGCAATCCAATATGTAATCACAGTGTATTTTGACTTTGCCCTTGTTCTCCATTGCTTATAAAGCTGATGGTAGCAAATGCTCAATTCTTCTAAACTCAGACATATTGCCATGGCTGCGTGCAAGCGGTTGCAGCACACGCTGTGCCCACACCCCACTGTCAGGACACCAGCCAGCTTTAGTCCAGGAGGCATGTAACTGCCATATTACAGTGCCCAGGCTGAGCTCATAAACCCCACTAAGTAGCAATGGTCCAAGTACGTGCATGTAGATATGCCAGTCCAGTCCTTCAGAAAATATTGTTGAGCAGGATTACAGTGGCAAATCAATTTATTTGGGGTGACCAGTCTTTTCTCTTTTTATCCTGACGTGTTCAGCCTACCCCCAAGAAGCCTGGCCACTGCTGGCCTCTGGCCAAAGTCAAAATCGATTTTCCCAGATAGGCACAGCTGTGTGTACACAGCACTGTTAATCCTCATGCAGGGAGAAGTGCATGCCAATGGTTTAATTCTGCAGCTCGATCCAGGAGCAAGCCCATAGCACACTCAAGAACTTCTATGTGGTACATTTCCTATTTTCTTTGCACTACTTTAGTTTTAGCTTTGCTATAAATGACTGTAATTCTAACATTTTAGAGTAAATTAATATGTTCTTTTTTTGACCTTTTGCTGACCATTGATTTAGATATAACAGGCTCAGCTTGCACTTTTCAGGTAATCATCTGGGGCTATTGCTTGGCTGCTCTAAGGTAATTAAGTCTTAAATATGGCAACCGCACAGAATTATCTAGAATATACAGCAAGGGCTAAAATTGGCGGTCCCTGGACAGGCTTTGGTGCCTGCATGCCAGACTGCCCCAGATGTCAGTAGGTCCTGCCTGTGGACCTCACAGAGTAGAATAACAGAACCTGGATTTACAAAATAAATTTTGAAAAGCATTCTGAGCAGTAGACATTATGCTCTGTTTCTCTGTTAAATAATTTTTAATATAGGGCTTAATCTTCCTCAGTGATTTGGGCACTTTAAAATTTACCTTTTAAGAATAGTTACAGCAATCCAAATGAATTTTCTGGGTGTCCCTTCTATATACTCAGAACTATTCCTTTATCTGACAGTATAGTATCAAGATCAGTATTGCCAAGGTCACAACTAAAATCTTATCATGGTCTTTTTCAGTTATATAGAGCATTAGAAGTAACGCTTTTAAGGTGTAGAGTTATCAGCCTGCTTAATTTTAAGTTGTAGAGACTTAAATTGAGAAGGTATGTAGTAGTGAGACATGCGACACGTTTTAATGTGAATCCAACAATTTTGCAAGACAGTATTTTTTCCAAGCATGCACACCCTTTGTATGCTTATTAGCTGAAAACAGGTACCCTTGTACTCTGATGAGTACTAACATAAAGAGCAACATTCAGAACTTCAAATATGCAGCACAGCACTGAACAGAGAATCATTTCACTTTTTCAGGTTTACTTTAAAAGCAGATAGCACAACTTTTAAAACCAATTAAAAACCAATCTATGATGTGAAAGCAGCTACCCTAAAATAGATGCTGGTGTAGTGTTTGAGTTGCCTACTGGAAATCTGAACTGATTTTGGAAAGCAAAACCAAAAAGAGTTACCTTCTTTGCAGAGTTCTTTCGAGTTCTGGTTGTGGTGATTTGGTTTTCTGTCTTCCCTCTGCAGTGTCCTTGGCTGTTAAATGTATAGATCAAATGTTCAGCAAAACTGATACATTTTTCACTGTGTATGCTGAGTATGGAACTTTAAAAGAGCAATGAGTACGAAGGCTTTATTTGAGGTGGCTTTCAAAAAGTGGTGAAGACTGGTGTGTTACAACGTTTTATATATGTGGTGCGACATTTTCTTCTGGCTAAATAATTTTCTGTAATTGTTTCACCAGAGCACTGATTCTATCCATACATATACTAGAAATCACTTTGGCTGGAACTCTTTTAAACACAGTCCAGATGAGCAGAATGACCATTGATAAGTCTAGGTCCACTTTCTGATTTTGTTCTTGCTCTTTTCTGCTCTTGCTTTCTAATCAACTAATAGTTCCCCATTGCAAAAGGTTTCATATCTAGCTTATTTCTTTTGTTGATTTGCTCAGAAAGAGATGAACTTGAGTTATATATAGCAGAGTAATTTCACTGTAGTGTTACTAAATTTGCTGTTTTATTGTAACACAGAGAAAATTGCAATCATGCAACTTCTAGTAATGAACTCCCAGCCCATCCAACACAGAAAAGTTTATGATATGCTCCAGAGCCCGTTAAAAGCCTATGACCTGGCAAGCTGTGAAGCAGGCCTTTTAATCAAAACATAAGGTTTGATGATGCAAACATTTCAGCTTCACTTCAGGGTACATAGAAGAATTAAGCTTTATCAAAGTTTTATGCCTTTGAGAAGATTTTTCTTTTAGTTGTTAAGATACAATTTTCCTCTGTAATATAGATGTGTTACATGACAGCATTTCTGTCATAAATGGAAGTATGGATCTGCATGTATATGTGTCTCATTATTGGACATTCAATCTTTACAATCCTAAGAGCATACATTAGGTAGTTCAACATTTACTTAGAAAAGTATTATCTCATCTATTTCTTCCTGGGTTCTCAAATGCAAGGCTTCATGCTGACAGCTTGCTCACCTAAAAGAATTCTTTGTGTGTGGCCAGTCTTCCAATTTTATGTGAATATCTGGAGCATCTAACATAGGATCAAACCTTGGTGGTTTTGGGTTGTTTGGGTTTTTTTTTTTTGCCCATGTTAATAGCATTCTGTTGCCTGTGGGGACAGTTACTGTGCTTCCTGGCGTAACATACCAATTAGTGCAAACTTCAAAGAGGCCTTGACTGACAATGGCCTTCTTGCACATCAGTATGCAATGGGCAGAAACATTTTGGCTTTATTTTTAATTGAATAATGATGCTGAAAAACTGATGGTAAAAGACTGGCAAACAGCTATCTGAAGTTCTGGTCAGTGCTAGAAAGCATGGTTAAAGCCATGAATCGTTAGTTGGAAGAGATGGCTTCGGAAAGTGTCTGGCACGGAAATCTCCAGCACTTTGGCAGCTATACAGACGCTAGGCAATTCAGGTATTTAATATTAGCAGATTCTGCAATAGATGTGTGAGAATTTGCCTTCCTGATACCTAAAAAAAGAACTAAAAACTGTGGGTTCAGATGGAAGTTTTAAAAGATATGTGAAACCAATAAAAATCAAAAGAACAACGGCCAAGCAGTTACTCATCTTCTATGTAGTTCTTGCAATAATGCAGAAGTAATAACCTGGGGGATGTGGAGGAATATTAAGAGGCATATGGAAGATTAAGAATCCCTATTAATTTAATCTTTAGTCCTTTTCCAGATGCTGCAGTACAAGCATCTGGAAACAATTCCGGTGCTGAACTTTGTGATGGAGGATGCCCATTTTCTCTAAATGGTACTACAACTAAGATCATCTTTCATCAATCTAGGTTGTTAGGCAGCCTTACAATTTTAATACTTATTCTCTCACCAATCTGATTATATTTCAAAAACTGCAAATTTCCATCTCCAGTATTCTATGTATCCATGTATCAGGTATACATGGTATAAATCAAAACAAAAAATAACTACTTGTAGGATTCTCTGCTGCCAGAAGCTGTGGTAGCCATAATAGAAACAAACTGAGAGAGAGAGGTTGGTAAAGTCATGAAGAAGGGCTTGCTGAGGATTGTTAAGCAGGATGTATGTAAACTGCAATTTAGCAAATATTTAAACAGTAGTCAACGATGAATTGGTTAAAAAAGAAAAAGCATGATTTTATCTTTAAGTATTTTCTTACATTCTTCTTTTTAAGACACTGCTACAAGCCTTGCACCAGAAACAAGATAACTGTGGCAGATAAACTTTGGTCTTGTTGAACATAGCCCTTTTTATTCTAGGATGTTATGCACAGCTGCTTGCTGTTGGGTTTGGTCACTCATACAGCCCCATGCAGCTGAACACTGCTGTGCAGTGTCTTAGACCTGACCTGTTTAGGAAGGCTGTAGAAGCAGACCTCTGTGCCTGTCTAGGGCATTCATGGGAGTTTTTGCAGCCCCATACCTTGAAGACTTTAAGGTCCTTGGAACAAGAGCCGTCGCTTTCATCCATTTGTTAATACTAATTTTATCTGTTTGCAGATAGTTAGCTCCTATCACACAAAATGAAAAATAATCAATTTCAACATTAATTTTGAAATTATTTAGTATACACAGTGTTAAATACTACCTATAACCTGTAGGATATTATATATATTAGATATAGCTACAAACCTAATCTACAAAGCAATATTACTTGCTATTGTGATGTCTTGTCTGTTTCTGAAGCATCAGCTCTTGGATCAGGGGAAATGTGATTGTATTAGAACTGCAGATCTAGCATTGAATATAAATAGCCACAAATGGAGAGTATACTGCAGCTCATTAGCTTATTTGCAGGTAATGAGAGTATATATTTCCTCAATGCTTTCAAAGTTAAGCAAGACAAAATATTATCTTTATTCAAGGGAAGAGTGACTAAAGGTAGTTCCAACCAGAACACAATCAATGTGCTAGTATTCAAAAGCAATGAGTAATAAACCTCTGGTTATTCAGTCACATGCAGTCAACTATGATACTCCTCTACATATTTTATGAAAACTAAAAAGGCAAAAATAAAATCTTTCTAAAGAGAAGACTTCCTGTTTAAGTAAGTTGCTGTAGATTTTACCCCAAATGTGGACAGTATTTGGGAAGCATGATGATGAAGGAAGAGTGTAAACCTGTGCAAATACAAATTGGGGGGTTTATATATATAGTTATTATTTTTAAAATCTCATTGATTTCTTCCCTATTTGGGATATGACTAATGACTTTGGAATTCTTAACACTGGCAATGGCTGTGTACTTGTGATCTGCATAACTGTGTACTTGCTTAAGAGCAGAAATCCCAGAAAAATTTAGGTAACATGGAATATATACTGGAAAATCTAGGAATTTGAGAGAGAAATGGAGAAATGAAATAATGTGTTACCAGCTGATAATCCTATAGACAACCTTCAGATTAGTTGCTGGTTTACGAATCAGGTATTTGTGTTTATAATTGGGTAGGTATGTAAGATCTGCAAATAGAGATGACTCAGTCTTTTATTAAACCACATAAAGCCTGTTTTGTCTGGCATTTAAGGATAAACCAAAGCAAGATTTGAAATGTAGCATCCATCATTCTTGTGCATAGACTGTTTACATTTGATGTGGAATGGAAATGCATGGTGAATATGCCGGGAGAGAATGTGAAACAGTTGTATGGACTAAATACCCTGAAGTGTGTATCAGAGAAAAAGGATCTAAGTGAGTAATGTGCACAGCATGCTACACAAGACTTTTATTTGTCTTTTAGGTTAAAGGAAAAGAAATGATTGTAAGATCATCTCTGCATTTTATGGTTTTTTTTGTGTGTTGCAGATGAGCAACTGAAACACGTTCTAATAGAAATGGCAAATTTTGATAGCGCTAGGATGAACCTTTGCTGAAGTCAGATGCATCAAAGTTAAAATTGTTCCTTGTCAAAGATCTGGTTTTAGAGTGATCTTGCTGAAAGTAAAATGTTTTATTTTCATTTGCAGTTCAGTATCAGGGAGTAAAAGAGCATGGAGTTGAAAGGACTCTATTCAGGCTGCAGTCTTTTCAGGTTGGAATCTGTTCAACTCTTGGAAAAGATTCAGGGTAAAGGAAGGTATACTCCATTTCTTATGCAATGTCCATACCTTTTGTCACCTTATCTGCTACCCCTCCAAATAAAAATTACAAACCAGAAGTGACCCAGTGCTGCTTAGATTACAGGAAGAGTAATAGGAGAAAGGGGCTGTTGCTGTCCAACTCCTTAGAGCTATGGAAGCCAGAAGGAAGATAAGAATGAAAACAGGCAGTAAACAAAAAAAGACTATGAACACCTGGTTCCAAATATACCTAGCCTTCCTAGGGCTCAGGAAACCAAGGTGGCAAATATAGTTTCCTCAAATCCTTCTCTGTTCCTGCATCCTACCCACTGGGGTTGTGACAAAACCACAATTCATCTTTCCATAAGAAAATCAAGCTTTGCATTACTTTTGTAAATATCTAGAACAAATATGATTATGATGATTTTTTACACATCTTTAAAGTATTTCACTGTTTCAGCAGTTAGCACAGGGCTGTGAACCTGTGTCACAGGTTCTCTTTCTATCCCAAAGTAGCTGATGCTACACTTGGTAGGCCTCAGTGTTCAGCCAGCAGCCCAACTTGGCAGAGTGGAACTGCCTTTGTATACCATGGGCATGACAGTCTGATGAGCTGCCTCCCTTTAGGATGGACCTTCTCTATGGTAGCTTCATTATGTTCATCATAGCATGAGAGCTCCTTCTCTGACAAATTAAACACACAATATAGAGAAAGGGAAAAAGAAAATGTTTACCTCTTTTACAGCTAAGGTGAAGGAAGTGAGGTATCACAGTGGCATCTGTGGCACAGTCAGGAATTTAACTTAAGCCATGTCTGAGACTTAACCACAAATCAGCATTCCTTTTTGCTATTGTGTTTAAAAGTCCCTCTAGTTTTGAATAGTTATATTGGCCAGTGCAGTGTTCAAAATAATAATCATAGAATAGTTAGGGTTGGAAAGGACCTTAAGATCATTCAGTTCCAACCCCCCTGCCATAGGCAGGGACACCT
>JBCJKH010022273.1:0-17957 GCA_039877255.1 Loriculus beryllinus
TCTCCATGCAGCCTTCTCTTCTCCAGGCTGAACAGCCCCAACTTTCTCAGCCTGTCTTCGTATGGGAGATGCTCCAGCCCCTGATCATCCTCGTGGACTTGGATCATCCTCCTCTGGACTTGTTCCAACAGTTCCATGTCCACGTGAGTAATAACTACACTCATGCCAAACAACAAAGCAGTGAATCTGAACCACTCTGCTTCGAGCTGGAACTTTTATGCCATTTTCTAACGAACAGTGTAAAATCACAGGTTACCTACAATGCAGCTGTTAGATAAATTACAGAATTATATCTTAAAATGTCTCTCAGTTACTGCAGGTAAATAGTACTTTTCTGTGGGATGGAGTGACCGAAGGCAGGTAACATGTACAGCCAAATGCTGCTCTCCATTGAGCAGCCATCCCTGAAAAGTGAAACAAGAATTTGACGCAGCAAAACAATTGTGGATTAATAAAATGGCAGGGAGCAGAATAGCAGGTATGCATTCAGGCCCCTAAGTAATATAGTTTGAATAGACAGGAACATAAACAGTTGAAGGTGGAGAGGCAGGAGCAAGACTATCAACTGGAGATACGGGCTTATTGGCAGCTGGGATGCTCAGTTCCTAAGCATCCAGCATTCCAAGGGTGGCCTGACTTCTTCATCTCTGCTGGTAGAGATGCCTTGATGCCCAGCATTCTGTGGGCTCAGAACCAGTTTCATCCCAGATCTATCATAAGCACATTAAGTTAAAACTGCCTAGGTTTTGTTTTTTCCAATTTACAACATTGGAATGCTATTTCTCAGTACAGGTGTGTGGAGACAAAAGGCTTTAAATATTTTGTGGATCAGTCATGTTACTATTATAACTTAATCTCTTTCAGAGTTACCTTAGTTATGGGCTGCTCCATTTGTATCCGCACGCTTGTTCACTTCATCAGATTGGGAACTGGAAAGTCTCTCTTGAAATCTCACATATCTTCCTCTTTTTTATTATTATTATTTTTTACTTTTTTAAATAATTATTTTCTATAAAAAGCTCTGTTTGAGCCTAGGTTTTTTTAATGTTAATGGATAACGAGAGTCATAGAGGCACAAAATGGCTTCCTCCAAACCAGAGCACTGTAGAACACACTGAGAAACCACAAAGTAGTTTTGGAATCCTTCGTTCTTTACCACAGGTTTTATCTGTAGGATCTGGCATAAAACTTTCTTAGCTATGAACATCGTAAATAACCGTTGTAAACCACTGTAGATGCAATTTCAATGTTGTTTCATGCAGGAAATGCTCGGCTCAAGCTGTTCATGGCAGGGGGCTGAAACTAGATGATCTTAAGGTCCTTTCCAACTCAAACCATGTCTGCGATTCTATGCTTTAAAAGCAGGTTCTTTGGCATACACAGGCCTCTAGCCTGAAGCTCTTGCTTGTGGTACGGGGAATAAACCCAGCTCCCACCACAGCTCCGGGTGTCTGAAACAAAACACCGCTGACTAAAACCGGGTGATCCCATCTCCCCCCTGCCATGCCATGCCGTGCTGGTGATAGATGAGGTGGAACACAAAGAACGACACCAACTCGCCCCCGGTTATTTCACTACGTGGTTCCTTCCCTAAGGAGAACACTCCAGGGTCTGGAAAAGAAGGGAACAGAGGTACAGCCATAGCCGCACGACAAATACTGCCTGTCAGACCATGCTATTCCCTCAAGAAAGACAGGAGGCAGGCGAGCAATGGCCGCCACCCCGACCCGTCACGCATGCGTGGCTCCCGGGACTTGTTGCTCGTAACGTGGGGCTCGGGACGGGTGTTTGGTGCTGCGCCCCGTGTGGTGACGAGACGGGAGGGAAGGGAAGGAAAGGAAAGGGGAAGAGAGAAGCCGCGGCCGCCCCGGTGCAGGTAAGGGAAGGCGGGAGCAGCCCTTGTCAGCTGTGCTGTGCGGGGACCGGCCGGGCAGTGCCTACGTGAGCTGGCCGCGGGGAAGGGATAGGGCTGAGGTGAGCCCTGACGGGTGGCCGGGCTGCCCGCTCCCCTCCGCCCGGCCCTCCTGAGGGAACCGGCCTTTTCCCTCGTCAGTGCCCGCAGGGGACCCTCGGCGGGCTCGGGGCGGAGAGCGGGCGGCTCTGAGGGAGTCTCCTCCCTGTGAGGCGGGAGCTGCCCCCGCATGTCGTTGCCCAGAGGCGAGCAAGAAGCTGAGGGGTCCCTGCGGGTTTGCTGTGTGCCGCCCGGGAAACGGGCCTTGACACCCCCATTTCACACCCTCCCCGGGCAGGAGACACCGACAGGGTCCCAGCCCGGAGAAAGGTGGTTTGTCTATGGCAGGGGGGTTGGAACTGGATGATCTTAAGGTCCTTTCCAACCATAACTATTCTATGATTCTCGCTTATGGAGTCTGCACCAGTGCTCGCTTTGCCTCGAAAGGTGGTCAAGTGCCTCTTACTGGGTTCCTGCAGCTCAAATCCACCCGTGGCAGGTCTTGCCATTCTCTTTATCTTCCTGACAGCCAGCTTTCTTAAAAATAATAGCTTTTAAGCACTGGAAACTGTGTCTGGTAAGATACCTGTGTTACATGAAACTTAGTGTGCTGTCTGTGCAGTTGTGGTGAAGGTTTTGGAAGTGTGTTGAATAGGGCCTTGTCTTTTGTCAGTACTCAATTTGCATGCTTAGAATGCAAGTATAGATTCCGGGCACACACTGGTTTGTTTATACGTTTGCCTGTGATAAAACGTGTCAGCTGGGACAGAATTTCTTCCCCACCATGTCACGCAATCCAGTGTTTAGTCAAAGCTGGTTTGGAAGGAGTATTCTCCATGCTGATTTCCTGCTGTTCAAAAGGAGAACTTGCAGTTATAAATAATCTTGGTTTGGTTTTGTTTTCAGCATCCAGAATAGTGCTGCCATCAGACACGTGCATTCCTCTTACAAAGGCGTGGTATCCCAAAAGCAGTGTCGCTGGACCTGTGTGATGAGTGCCTTATTTGCTTTCAAAGGGTAGTTTTTTGGAGTATGCTTTCTTCATGAATTTGTCAGTCAGAAGGGTGTTATGCATGAAACATGCTTTTGTCCAGATGACATTGGAGCCATCAGGTTAGTAAGATACAAGAAAAGAAATGTTTGAAGTGGAAAGCCCCAAAATAAGTGAGCAATTGCCTGCAGCAATAAAAAGACGTTTGTATCAGCAGCCAAATCTTGTTCATTCTTTTATGTTAGCACATTATCTGAGCAGGTCAGTTGACTAAAATGAGGTAGATGGCTGTTCTCTTAGAAATACTCTTTGTTCTTTCTTGTCCATGGTGTGCTGTGCAGTTTTTTCAGTTGAATACTATTAACAAAGGAAAATCATGCAGTATCTAACAGCAGAGATGAATGTTTGTGTAGTAGTTCTTTTCTGTGGAATTAGTGGGAAATTAGTTAATGATCTCAAGGTCTTGACATTTTTTAACACAAAGTTCACAAGCTGGTATATTCAACACATGCTCATCAACTAGGAGCAAAATCTTCAACTGCCACTGCAGGAATATCTGATGCCCCATGTTACTCCTAAAATCAGAACCCAGGCAGGGATAAGTAGTTTGATATTAGAGCTTAGAAGACAGAGAAGTTTGGTTTGTGTAGGTCTTTAGTTGTCTTCCTCAGGTGTGTGTACAGAACATGGTTGGTTGGATGCCTGGAACTCTCACTGGGCACTGCTAGTAACTGAGGCTGTCAGTTATTGTGAAATACCTTACAGGTGAAGGGAAAGTTTGTCAAATATAACTTTTTTTCCTAAGTAGCTTCCTGGTTCAATCTTTCTGCTCTTTTTATACTTGCAGTATTAGTATGTCTCAAAAATACCAGGCAGGCTTTTCACGTGGTTGTCTCTTTTCTGTTTCTTTAAAGGAAACACAAAATGAACCCTTTCTTTTTCCTGGATTTTGGACATTCTCATCTAGTCTACTTCTGGAATAGAAGTCTACCTTTCAACTCAACAAATGAGACGTACTGCTATAGCACTGCCCAGGGCAGCACAGTGCTCCAAGGTGTAACTTTTGGTGGAATCCCGACTGTCCTGCTGCTTGATGTAACCTTCTTTTTTGTAAGTCCAGTTTCTGTTTCTTGTATTGAAAATATCTCTGGCCTTCTCAGAAGTGAAGTTGTTCAGAATTCTCTTATTTATCAGGAAATTTGTTTCTGAGTATCTTAAACATAAGAAATGTGCTAAGGCCATCCTGGGAACATCAGAACACTTTAACAAGCATTGATAAAGGATCTCATATACATGGAATGGCTATGTCACCAAATGTTGGATGTGTAGATGTAGGGAGATGTGTATTCATGGTAAGCTTTATAGTGGTAGCTCAAAGTCCTATGTTTTGTCTTAACTGCAGCAACATTTTTTCCTTACCCTGGGTTTAAGTAGTAGATACCTTTTCAGGAAGGGAACGTCATTGATAACTTGATTGGTTTTCCAAAGAGAATACTATATGGAAAATTGATCATTTCACAAACTTTTTAAACATTAGATTTTATGAAGCTGTTAAGGAAATAATGTTCTGATCAGCTCAGTCCTGACAAAAGGAGAATTAGTTGCTGCTCTGGAGACTCCAGGACAGGCCTGAGACTCCAATGAAACTTAGTTATTTCTGTGATCTACATGGTCTTAAGCCACATAAAAAAGCTGTAGACCTCCAAATTAGCCTGATAAGTGAGGTTTGTGGTAGGTAAAATGAGACTGAAGGGGTGACATAGTTCCTGAGTTCTAGAAAGCCTCTCTGGAGAAACAAAAACCTGCCTGTATAAGATCCGAGGTGGTAGTTCTGTGGGAATGTAGAGTATGTTCCTAACAGTCAGGGAGTAGTGTTAGGTGTTACTGATCTGGTGTATGCAGCATGCTACCATAAACCCATTTTTGGAGGGTGTACAATATTTACTGCTCTGTGTGACTGATGGCACAGCATTTGGTAAGATTTAGTTGGAGTGTTTGGGAGAACTTTAATTTTTAGGCTGTGGTTCCTTGCTGTTGAACTCTCCTATCAAACAGCATTATGTACTTAGATGCAGTGTAGAAGGCTTCTCTCTTCTTCAAGTGCCAAATACTGCAATTTATTGAGCCACTCCTGTATTTCTGTTTTCATGACATGTTTACTGCAGATCCCCTCAGTAACTGTCAGTTGATGGGTTTCTGAATATTATTTCTAGGCTGGTTTCCTAAGGAGGTGAGGTTTATATACTACATTCTCTTCCCATTTTTGCCTGTCAGTTCCTCCTAATAACCGTAAAACATGTTATGCAATTTCAACCGAAGTTGTCAGAGAGACTTTCCTGCTTATGTTAAGCTTAATGGCAAGTTGAAGAAGGAAGATTTAAATTAATAACCCTTGTTGGGGGGAAGGCTTTTATAAGAAGATTATATTTATTGTGAAATGTGGAAATTAGCTGTGTAATCCTGACGCGTAGATAAGCTTGACGCATATCCCAGCTGGCTAGTCGGTGTTTGCATAGATCCAGGTAAGTTACACCACTTTCTAGCCAAACAGGTATGGGATGTAGGAGGGGCTGGAAGATGAGGGCGTATGATGCATATGCATAGAAGACTGGCTTTGTTACATCTGTTTCGTTGCTTCAGTATACAAAGCAACTTATTTTTAAAGAAAGAAATGCATATGTGAAATAACAGTGTTTGGTTTATTGTCATCTTTGTTTTCTTGTCATCTTTTAAAAAGTAAAGGGGGGAGATAAAAAAATACATTGTATCGATCGAGTACAAGTTTCTGGGGTTTATGAGTTGTAATAATACATTACTTTTTTAGGGATAAAAATAAGTCACATACTTGAGAAAGTAGCTGAACCCCCTGCAGCCTGTTTACATCACTGTCTTCCATCATAGTTCTTGTCATTAAGTCGTGAATGTGTAAAGGTGTATTTATGAAAGTTCTGACTTCCTCTCAAGTACTGCTTGCTTCTTTTCCTGTCACCAACGTTCATACACTTGCAGTTCAGAAGTACTTTTTCATGCAGTTCTCCTCTGCAGATTGAAAGAGGAAGGCAGGTGTTCTCATCCTTTGGTCGCAGTGTTCTTTGTAGCATGGCCACCATCGGGTTGGTTAGCATATGACAATTGGTTTAGGAGCCAGGACAGCACTTTTTGACAGTTCCTACACACCTAAAAAATTACTATGAAGTGGAAAACTTAATATTCAAAGATTCTTATTTTTCTTTTCTAGGTTTTAATATTACTGTTTTCTATTATAAGAAAGAGATTCTGGGACTATGGTCGTGTTGCTCTGGTGTCAGAAGCTGAAAGGTAAAAAAGATAGGCAATCAGACTGATTTGTTGAAACCGGGGAATGTGTAACTAAGCACAGTAAATATGGCTTAAGTGAAGGGCATTTGTACCAGATATGGTTGGAACCACATGCACGTATTTCCTAAAAATGTCCTTGTGCTGCTTTGTGTGAAATAGGCCTCACTCAAAGTTACTCTTTGTGGTTTCAGTAATAGAGTTGTGTGTTTGGCATCATCATAAATTTCATTTTACAGTTGTGGGTTGAGGAAGTGTGGGTAAGAAAATAGGCTGCTTGTCTGCTAACATGTCACATACCCACATGTTGATGTTTTAAAGGTGTTTCTGTGATAGAAGGATATTGACTATTTTGTTTATCATGGCTCAAGCCCAGTATCTTCCTAGAGCTCCCTGTGCAGCCTGTGCTATAAAATTTCTGAAGAGTTTTTAAATAAAGAAATATATCATTGCAGGTTTCTGGAATTCTTTGCTGATTTTCAGTAATACTGTAAATAAACTTTTGACTATTATTTTTAAATGTTATTTTTGCCGGATGATGTCTTAGGGTGTTTAAAGGCTAGCTGTCTGTTTATGAAGCGAGTGAACTTTAACAGCAAGCCTCTTCCTGGTATTAGTGGTGTAACTAAGTTGTAAATTCACAACTAAGCATCAGGAAAAAACTCAAAATGTGGTTTTAAGTGTAATCCATTACAGTTGTGAAATGAAGATGGTGGGGAGAAAAAAGGAATGGCAATAACTGAGATTGCTTCAATCCAGGTAGCTCAGTCAGCAAGAATGAAGATGGTCTGGTATAGGTTTCCGTGTGGTCTGTAGAGGCCTGCACGGGACAAACAGATGCTTGAGCAGTCAGGCATCCAGGAACCTATGTTACTGTCCCTGCTGGACTGTGATTTGAGCCACTAGGTCAAAATTATCACAGATATACCTATGGATACACTCTATTTTAACATGTGTTGTCCTGTAATTATGGGCACATCACCATTGCAATGTTTCTCATTGGCAACAACTGAAAACAGGTACTCTGCTGTTTTTGAGGGCTGCAGAGTCTAGCCTTGCTGTAAGACTTGGTTTGTGTGAGGAGGTGGCCTGGCAGGTAAGTGTGGAGAAATTCTGAGCAGTGGCTGTAAGATAAGGGAAGAAAGGTGAAGGGAAAAGAAGTGATGTCTTGTAATGAGGAATAGCTGAACAGGAAGCTAGCTTGCAAATCTGATCCTTGCCAGGCTTCCAAACCCATGTTACATTCTTCTATGTTACTATGGTTTTAATAGCCCAATAAAACATTATTTTCTTTCTAGTTCAATTATACGCTTCACATCAGGAGCTCACATCCTCCCTTTTCAAGATCAGACATAGCACACATTTCTGTAATTAAGCATATGCTGCAAGGTGAAAACCACAGCTGTGAAATACAGTGAAAAAGTGGTTTTGTAGTTACTTCAGGATTGTTAAAGTTGAAATAATTCTGTGGAATTCCATCATCTGTTATTAAAGATAGTTAAAAGCAGCATTTAATGTATTTTAGTGAATCAAGATACAACAGATTGTCAACATCTTCATCAGTACCTGAAGATCTTGAATATGATAAGGTAAGTATTGTAGCATTTTGATAGGTTTTTTTTCAAATATAAGCTGTTTAATGGAATCTGTTGTAATTTGCCATTCCACCTAGCCCAATGAGCCAGTCATTAAACTGGAAGGTTATCTATATGCAAAAATAAGTAATGCATTGTTTACTGTGTTTTTACAGGACCATATGTAATTCATTTCTGTTTCCTGGCAGACTATTCCTATATCATAAACTGGTATCTTACATCATTGTTTTTAAGTATATTTATTATTATGATTATTATTTCAAAGGATGTCTAGTAAATACTTTGTACTTAACAGCTCAAAAAAGTTACATTATTGCAAATAATACCCAGCTGGTCTTTATAATACATTGTTTTCCTCACAACTTTGAGGAAACTGCATTGCAAATGTCAGGCCAGTAATATGCTATATACTCTTAATATTAAGGCTGGTTTGGAGTGGAAGATAATTTTGTGGCCAGACTTTTAGTTGGTTCCCTCCTTGGTCTCTCTGGAGTCTTTGAATTCATGTACCTCTATCATTTTGTGTTGCAGCTTCAGAGTGAACCATGCAAGTGTTGTGCAATTGTGGTAGCCTATGTTTTAACCTTTTATACATGCATCGACTTAATATCTAGCTTTGTAACTAAATAACTGTGTGAGCATCAAACACACTGGTGTTTGATCAGGATTGCTCTGCTGTTTGTGTAGTTTTCTTCATCTTTTGAAAAACCCTAAAGCAACTTTGTCACTGAAGCTGTTGAATAAAAATGTCTCTTTACTTGGCTCCTATTAGCTTGAAAAAGGTCTTTTGAGAGAGAAGGTTTTGGGTGTTCTTTGAACTGTACTGGAACATACAGTGAGTTGTGATCTCTGCTGGACAGTTTCAGAGGAGGATTTGTAAACGTATATATGAAGCCTTTCTGCTAATGTCATCACAGTGTTGTTTCTAACTGCTATTTAACTCATTAACTTGTATTAGACTCTCATGGAGTTTATCCTTAAAAATGGAGAGTATCTGGAAACGGTTTTGGGAAAGGTAGTCACCTTTCCTGCTCTGAAACAATCCATTAAAAATAAATCCTTAGAAGCCTCATCTTGACTTCCATTCACTGAGATTTGGGCATGCTTGTATAAATTTAAGAAGCCCAAGTGACAAACATAGAAATAACGAGAAGAAGAACAACAAGCAAAACAACAACCCTTAAATACTCTCTGAAAACAGACATATGAAGTACCCTGTGAAAAATATGTAGACTATTAGGTATTTTTTCTGTATGCTTCTAAATGATGACTTTAGAGCAACTGACTGCCTGGTTTTTAGCTAAGAGGCTGGCTTAATGGAAACGCTTCTCTTAATTGTATAGATTACAGACTGTGGTTTTTGTATGTTAGAGCCTAAAAACTTCCTTCTTGATTTATAGGGGTTTTGTTCTTGGATGACAGCTGCTTTTCGGATGCAGTAAGTATATGAAACAGAAATAGTGAGCTGTGCTGTGCTTTGCTCTTTTGAATTAGAAAAGGGGGGTTGCATTCAAAAATGGGGTGGATTTTTTTTGAGTAGATAGGATTTAATGCAAACAGTGATACAGGTGCCTCTGGTGGGCTGGCAAAAGAATATAAAAAACACAGCTAATAGGAATGCATCTTCAGGATGCAGTCATCCTCCTGACAGCCCAAGGACTTCTGATTTTGTGACAGTGTGTGAATCTATGGCATTTATATGGATTCTGAGCTGATAACTAGGCTCTAGGCTTTCCCTCTTCAAAGAGTACTGTGTGGGTGTTCCCCTGTTTGAAGCCAGCAGGGCCTCAGGCAGCAAGTGGGGTTTCCCTGCAAGGATTTCTGTGGAGAATTGGTGGTTTAGTTGAGGCTGGAAGTGACTGATGAGGAAAAACCCATCCCACTGTTTCCCAGAAACTGCGCATTAGGCATGTAATGTTCTTTCTTTGTATCTCTTAGGGTTTAGTAAATCATGATTTTAAAAAATCAATTTCCAGCTTGGGTACAGTGGAACAAGAAGGAGTGGAGATTGAGGCTGTCTTCCTCCATTTTTGCTAGTTCAATTTCTTCCTTTTCCAAGAATTCCTACTTAATGATCTGTCCTGCTGAAAAAGGTAGATGATGAGAGTTCATTTTGAAGCCTGTTCATATCTTCTGTTAATTGGGTGTTATAAGAGTAAGGTGATTGTATAGTAATTTTCCTCATGGGGAGCCTTTATGGAGGCTCTCAAATTTTGAGAGCTAGATGTTCAACCTTGTGACTGTCATAAAGCAAGAGGTCACAGCAAATGACTTTGTCCTCTTTCAGGCTGATAAAAAAGACCTTGGATTTTTATTCGCTTTTCAGATTACTTGTTTCCATCTTAAATTCCCTCATGTTAATTTTTGGGTGGTGATACTGCACAAGGGAAAAACACTTTTGGAAGTTAAATTTCTATGTGAAAGAACACAGTTATGTTAAAAAACTGATAGGGATTGCTGGAGATGTCACTGGGTAGACTAAGAAAGTAGTATATGTTCAGAAACCATCCCCTAGAACCTTAAAGATACCAAGTAGACTGATCATGTGCTTTTCTGTCTGTGATGCAGTGATGATGAGATTCATGAGAGATGTGGTGAAGATGCCATACATTACCTTGCCTTCCAGCGGCACATCATCTGTTTGTTGATTGCTGTCAGCATTTTGTCTGTGTGTGTCATATTACCTGTCAACCTGTCGGGTGATCTACTTGGTAAGAAGTTTTATTTTGTATTCTGAAAAGAATTTTGTGGTTTACACAATTGTAAAAGCTTTCAGATGGCAAACCAAATGCAGACATGGACAACTAGACCTAGAAGGCTCAAGTCAGGATTAACTTCACCTGTGCGCTGTTTAACTGGTGTTAATCTAGGCACTCCTTAGGATTTTTATTGGTGGTGATTGGCAACGGAAAATGACTTCACAGCTGAGAAATTTTTTTCTGGTGTCCAGTCTGTATCTCTTGCTGCAATTTAAGATCATTAGTTTTTGTCACTGTCACTGGGGAGAATAGATTATTCATTTCCTCTTTGAATATCCTTTAAACTGCTTAAGGATTATGAATTCATCATCTTTTTGATAAATCAGACCAGTTAATTTGGTCATTAATGAGAAATATTTTCCATTTGGCTGCTCATAAGATCAATAAAATAATCATCCATCCTATGAAGTTTTTTAAATCTAGCTAGGTTGTCTCCCATTGTTCCTTTCTGTCTTGGTTTGCAGCCCAAAACTGGATAAATCTTCTTGCTGAGACTATGTCAGTGCTGACTAGACAAAGATTTATTTCCTGTTTCTTGCTGTCTAGTCCTGGTTATGTCTGCAAATGTGACGCTTCTTTGCATTATAAACTCACACTCAACAAATACAGTGTATGTGTCCTCTACTCTGCCATTCAGGTTGCTAATGAGAATACTGGTGGACAGAATGCTGTTAAACTCTGTTTAAGCATTCTTCCATTTTTTTTATAATGAGCTCTTACAAGCCCATTTAGACAGCTTTGGTATGAATCTGCCTATTTTGACTGTCTTGTCAAGATGATGTTTGCAGAGTTGTTCATAATTAATCATCTTGGTGAACAGTGCTGCAAAGAAAAAGCACTAATTCCTTTGGTTTTCCCCGGGGTTCTCAAGCTTACTTGTGTTTTGTTTGTTGTTATACCACAACAGTTGCATCTTATTTTTTGTACTGATCTTGCAGACCTTTGTCTCTATAATTTACTCTCTTCTGCTGTCCTTAATAATGTGTCTTAGTTCTTGTTTTCGGTTTACTTCTACCTGTGTTTTTAAAGATCTTTGTGATTTAGCCCTCATGGAATGGAATATTTAGTACCTGTGCCTTTAATACTCTTTCTCTGTGGAACTGCCATCTCTGACTTCCTTTTTTATAAACTCTTTCTTATCAATTTCCTGTTTATATTGAAATCTGCTTTCTTAAATACTGTTGCTGAGTTGGTTTGGGTTTTTTTTTTCTCCTTTGTATTTTATTTCTCTTTTTGTTCTTTCAAAGAACACTTTATCACTTCACAGTCACTTCTGCTTCCCTGCTTTACACCTCTGTGTTGTCAGCCTAGTTGTAGAGAATCAAATACAACACAGCTCTTGCCCTAGTTGCTGTCTTACGTCATTTGTAAAGAGAGAAATGCCAGTGCCCTCAAAGAACTTACAGGATGTAGTTCTCTCTTCTGGTTTAGTTTCTGCCTGTACGTTTACACCAAAATAGATTTTGTAATACACATAAATTTGTGTGCACTGTCCTTCTCTAACTACAGTTTGTAAAAGTTGTAGTGTTTTGGATACCAGTCGATGCTCTCTGTTAACTCAAATGGCAGAGCATGTCTGGCCTTCTAAAGCAGGATAATACAGCCTCTCTTTTCCTGCATTAACTTTTGTGATGATAGGAAATACAGCTGAAAATCAAAGATGAAGTTTTAGTGTTTCTCCCCTTCTTCCTCCCCTTCCACCATATGTTGATTTTGTGCATTTGCAGTTTCTTTCTGTTCTGATGACTTGCAATGTGGCTCAACAGACTGTGCTAAAAGACTGTTTAGTTTTCCAGATACACTTAGCTCTTTTTCCTTTGTGAACGTGTACTCAGTTTCCACTCACGTTATCATTTTCTTTAAATACTTGACAGTCTAGAGAAACAATGTCATATCAACTCTTTCCTTCTTGACCTTAGTAAGGTTATCAGTACCATTTTGTCAACACTGAGTTAATGCAATTTAAAAACTTGAGAAAAGAAATCAGTTAAGATGGAATAAAAATGTGAAGGGAATATGTTCAAGTCCCTGAGTAGTGTTGCTAATGCACACGAACAGAGATTGGAGGGAGGAAGGGAGACCCTGAAAAGATCTAGCTTTTGAAATTAACTAATATTTCTCTTGATGAGTTGAATGTGGTATAATCCTGGGGCTTTTTTCCCAACTTTAAAATGCAATACAGTAAACCAGCATTGGTTATGATTCTTCCTCTTTTTAATAATGAATATGCTCAGCATTGAAAAGAAGCATGCCAGTATTTTTAAGAAAATAGAATAAAAGCTGACTTTCTAATTTGCATGTGAATGTTGCACCAGTTAATTATGCTGCTTATTTTTGTCCTTCTTAGATAAAGATCCCTATAGCTTTGGAAGAACAACTATAGTAAACTTGCAAACTGGGTAAGTAAATCTTTCAGTGTACCTTTATGCTTATGTGTGTTTCCTGCCATAGTCTCTAACACATGAATTGATACTTGCAGCATGGCTTATGGGGTAGAATTTACTTATTCACGCTTCATCAACTGAAACTGGGATACGTTCTGCTTCAGGCTATGCGGTTACAGTGCTGATAAGAAATCTGGAGACTTGGTTCCTCCTTTCTCAGCTCTTACTTCTTACACCACATGTTTCTTTTGGCTAATGACTGCACATCTAGAAATTTCAGAAATTTCCACATTAAAAGAAACCATACTTGAGAAGGAAAATAGGAAAATAAGGCTGACTGCTTTACTAGAATGTGTAACTCAGATGATTTCAATTCCCATACGTTAGATTTATGTGTGTGCATCTCTCTCCCATCTGAGATCACAATTAAAATTACTTATATATGTTTTAAAACAGTCTGTAAAATAGTTGAAGTACAAAGCTCTATGTTTCTTCTCTCATCACTTGATCACATCCATCCATAACCCTTTTTCTCATAGAGTTTCTGCCAATGCACTTTGGGACTTTTTTAACCATGTTACGAAGCATAGTAACTGATGGAGACTTCTTGCTTGGTTGGGTTATTTATCCGTAAAACAGGTTCCTGTATTTTAGGTTATTTGTAATTCTTAATGCTCCGTGCAAAATTGAAGAGGTGCTTGCAGAGCAGAACTTCTGTAAGCTCTGAGGAAGGAGCTGTCAGAGAAGCAGAATTTACTCCCTGCATTAGGCTGTTATCAATTGGAGTAAGGATTGTGTTCAAGGAGAGTGCAGTTGTGCACTCAGCGCAGTAAATAATAAGGCCAATAGAAAACATTTTGGCAAATGCCATGGTGTGGGCTATTGGTCATCTGAAGGACAAGGCACAAGGCAAATGCTGCCTGAAAATGTCCATTACCCATAGAATTTTATGATAAGCCAGTAACCCTAATGACTGTCCAATGCACTTGCATAGGAGTGACTGGCTACCAGTAACTAACTTTATTTTTGTGTTCAATGAGAGGCTCTGATCTGCTTAGCATTTTCATGGCTACTTGTATCAGTTGGACCATTAGTTCTTCCTAATTCTCATATTCATAACATTTTGTCCAACAGTAATAATCTTCTTTGGCTGCACACGGTTTTTGCTGTTGTTTACCTGATCCTGACTGTTGTCTTCATGAGACATCACATGAAGTATGTCACCTATAAAGAAGAAAACATAGTAAGTTTCTCTATTGGGGTGGAAAAAAAATCACACAGCATGTTTGCAAGTAGATAATGCTAAAACCCAAAATTGCTAACATGCCTCCTGCTTGCTAGAATGTGATGTAACTGTGAAGAAACTCACTGAAAGCAAAGCTCCACTGGGTGAATTAATTGTGAAAATAAATGGAGAGAAGGGGTTTGAGAAAAGGGATTTGTGAAATTCTGGTGTACCCAGTTGCCAGAATAGAAGGTGAACCTGGTGCTGTCTTGAATAGCTGCAGCTCCCATCAAAATTTCCTGTCTTTTACCCCCTCTACAACACAGCTGCTTGTGCTGTGTCACTGCCACCTTCGTGTGCTTGTGGTTTCTTTAAATTGGAATTGCAATTTCTCCTGCAGGTTAAGTGCACATTGTTTATAACTGGTCTTCCAAGAGATGCAAAAGAAGAGACAGTACATGGCCATTTCACGTAAGTTCATAGAATCACAGAGTGGTTTGAGTTGGAAAGGACCTTAAAGTTCATCCAGTTTCAACCCTGTGCCATGGGCAAGGACACCTTCCACTAGACCAGGTTGTTCCAAGCCCCTGGTCTTGAACACTGCCAGGGATGGCGCAGTCACAGCTTTTCTGGGCACCCTGTGCCTGCACCTCAGCACCCCCACAGGGAAGAATTTCTGCCTAATCTAAATCTCCCCTCTGTCAGGTTAAAGCCATTCCCCCTTGTCCTGTCACTACATGCCCATGTAGAAAGTTCATGCTTGAGTAGTATCATTAGGAATGAGAGATTTAAAATTGTCCTACTAGTTTTATCTGCCCATGCAGAAATGTTTTTTTGACCATTGCAGTGTTTAAAATTCAAACTATATTATCAGTCTTCTAAAAGCAGATCTTGTAATGTTTTCTCAATTCTGTCTAAGGAGTATTTCATAAAGTTAGTCAGCTGATCTTGAGAATCTAAGGAAGTGTCTTGTGTATCCACACTTTCCATCCAGGCCCCCACACAGCCTTTACTTGGGAATAATGCTGCACATCTCACTTTAAAGTAATTTTTAGCAACTGTCTCTTTGGAAGTCTTCCCTGTATGATACCTCCTTCAGAAATGAAATGACTGATTGAGATATTGGTTAGACATCAGCGATGCTCTCTGGGACAGTTTCCTCACTGTACTTTCTTATATTTCTCCTGTACTGCTTCGTTTTCAGTGCTGCCTACCCAACTTGCACTGTGCTGGAGGTGCAGCTGTGCTACGATGTAGCCAAGCTCATTCATCTATTCAAAAAAAGGTATTTGTTTTTGTAAGCTACACAAGTTCAGCATAATTTCTTGAATGCTTTGCCAGTCCTTAATCAACATATACCACTAGTGCTAAGCTTGCACACACTAGAAATGAATTTTGCTCACAAAGTTCTAGTCTGTACTTCAGTTAGATTCAGCTCTGTTTTAAAGCGAGTTGTGGTGTTCAGTCAGTTTCTTGTGTGATACATTGTGTGTTGCAGAAGATAAGCTTTGACTTGCTGACTTTATTTATGTGTGTATTTATTGTCAGACAGTGCAAAGTGGAAAACTCGACTATTAATAACTCAGGAGCCCTGCTTCTTTGGAAGAGATGCTAGTCACAAGAGAGACGAGTATTAACTTTTGGGCTATACAAGAACAGCATTGGTCAGGATTTTTTTTTCTGGAGCATTACCACAAATGTTGGCTGTATAATGCTATTAGACTTGAAAATAGATTATTTGAAGTAGTCAAATTAAGGTGTATGTGAATATCTGTAGGGATTGATTAATTTGCTATCAGTCCTTGACATTACTTTCTCTCTTGGGGATTATAATCTTAAGGTTGATGTTGATACTGTTTTACTGCAAAATGTTATGAATGTATTTTTCTGTCCAGAAAACAGGCAGAAAAAAGCCTGACTTACTATGAACATCTGCATCAGAAGTATGGCAAACGGGTCCAGATCAACCCTAAGCCATGTGGTCAATTCTGCTGCTGTGAAGTTAGAGGATGTGAAAGGGTAAGATCATGTTCATTTTTAGTTATGGCTGGGTAGATTGATAGAAGAATAGAGAGTAGGTTTTGTGTGATGTCTTGTTGAGCTTCAGAGAATGCTTTATTCAGTTGTTGCAGATGGCTCATCCTTCACGTTCTTGCACTGTACAGAAAAGGAATTCCCCCAAATTTTGAAATGTAATCTTAGTGTAAAAATTGAAGTACAAGAAAAACTTCTTGTTTGTCTTCTCATTGTGACATGATTTGTAATTTGTGGAAGAATCCTAGAATGGTTTGGGTTGGAAGAAACTTTAAAGTTCATCCAATTCCTACCCCTTGCTATGGGAGACACCTTCCACTAGACCAGGTTACTCCAAGCCTCATGCAACACTGCCAGGGATGGGGCAGCAACAGCTTCTCTGGGCACTCTGTGCCAGCGCCTCAGCACCCTCATAATAAAGAACTTCTGCCTAAGATTGCATCTCAGTCTCCCGTTTGGCAGGTTAAAGCCATTCCCCCTTGTGCTGTCCCTCTCCACATTTCCTGTAGACCCCCTTTAGGCACTGGAAGCTGCCATAAGGTCTCCTCTTAAGGAGCCTTCTCTTCTCCAGGCTGCACAAGCCCAGCTCTCTCAGCCTGTCTCCAGAGCAGAGTTGCTCCAACATTAATTGCATGTTTGTGTCCCTCCTGTTCTCATTCCAACAGCTCCACATCCCTCTTTTGTTGGGGTCCCCAGGACTGCAAGGAGGGGGGGGGTCTCACGAGAGCACAGTAAAGGGGCAGAATCACCTCCCTTGACCTGCTGCTCATGGTCCTTTTGATGCAGCCAAGGGCACAGTTGACTTTCTGAGCTTTAGGCACACATTGCTGGGTCATGTTGAGCTTCTTGTCAACCTACACCTCCTCCTCCTCCTCCTCAGCGTTGCTCTTAATCTACTCTTTGCCCAGCTTGTACTTGTATAAGTAAGTTGAGGACGAGAGCCTGTGAATTAATATGAGGCCAACAGACTAGTTTGTATAAGCTGTGTTTTAATGAAGATATTAGCCATCTGGTACTCGGATGTAACAGTCATCAATTTCCCAACAGGAGGATGCTGTACATTATTATACCAAAGTTACAAACGAACTGATGGAAGAATATTCAAAAGAGGAACAAGCTGTTCGCAGTAACCCTCTGGGAATGGCTTTTGTAACATTTCAGGAGAAATCTATGGCAACCTAGTAAGTTTTGTCTGCTGTCTTGTTTGCTCTTTGAACTGTAATAGTAGAACTGACCTCCCATTTGTGTCGCTTGTGTGCTTATGTTGGTTCTTCTTCCTTTCTTCTTCTTCACCATCCTGTGGATTTGGGCTGCTTTGTTTTTTGGTAAGTTTCCCTGTAAGTGTGCTTTTAGCATCTGTGTTTTGAGTGGAAAATATACCTAAGGGACTAAATGGGTCTGGACACTTACTGGGGTAAAGAGCCTTTCTCTTATCTGTACACAGTCCCTCAATGTAGGTTAATAGTAGGCCAGACTAATTGGCTCTTGGATACAAGTTACTGATTTCTCCATTTCTACTGTGCAAATGGTCCAATTACCAAATGATCACAGTGGGTACAAATTACACTGCTAGTTAGTCATCTCAACCAAGCAGAGTCAGGGACTGACCTGGTCATAGGTAATAGATACTCATTATGTATGTCTCTTACCTGTTATTACAGATATATGTGTAGGCCTACTATCAGAAGTTATTCAGTGCTGTT
>JBCJKH010022276.1:9219-24949 GCA_039877255.1 Loriculus beryllinus
ATAGGAGACGTGGCCTAAGTAATCCATGTTAATGATGTGCCTATTTAAACCGTGTTTCCTGATAGGAGATGTCTGGTATCTATTAACCCATATACCAGTTACAATCTGAGGATGGAAAAAAGGCTACTTTTCAAGAACACAGGCTATGGAAGGATACACATAAAAAATGTGTAAGTGTAATTTTCTTCATCTCTGTTTCCAAAGGAGGAAAAACTAGAATGCTACTTGTCAAATCTTAGGCACCAGACATTAAAGAGTACCTACTGTAGACAAGGTGATAGAACCTCTGTCATTCCTTCCCATCACCTCTATACACAAGTTATTTATGTTTCCTAGAGAAGGGGTCTCTTGCTCTTGGAGTGGATAAAAGACTGGTTTTGAAAAAGCCAAAGGACCAGATCCTCATGAAAGTGGAGGGTGGAGAAGTCCTGTAGACCTCCACAGATGGAGTTCAACTGAGCTCAACACAAATTGTGCCCAGTTATCTATGACAAGGAGCTAAAGGGTGGAGAAGTCAAAAAAGGGGGTGTTACTGCTGAGTCTTTTACATCTGCTTTGTTTACTTGGAAGGCGCATGCTCCCTTTTCTAGCCAAACTAATCAGACTTGGAGAGATGTCCTTGAGCACACACACAAAAGCTCCTGCAGCCAGCAGTAAGCCATAATCAGCAGAAGGCTGTTTAGCATTGTGGTCAAGGATCCAAATATTCCCTTTCCTTGGAATGCAGCTACCCTGGCTTCCTTGAAGGGAAAGGCTTGCTCCCAGCCTCCACCCGCTGTTTTCTGGCACCAAGGAGATGAAGCACTTGATGAATCTCCTAGAAGAACCAAGGGGTTTGCCTGCAGGAGAATATGGGGTCAAGGTCTTTTTTTTTCCTTAAAGGAGCGGAAATTTGGAAGCAAAACAATATTATTTTAAGCTTGGCTATATTTCAACTCTCAGATTCTTCTCAGGTTGTTACCTGGTGTATGTTAGCAGGTTGCCAGGGACTTCAAGAGTGGTGATGTTGCCATACACCTTCTGAGGAGCTGGGGTTTATGTTACTAAAAATTCCATTTTTTGCGTGACTTCAGCCATAACCTGTGGTCAGCTTTCATTCACTTGGTGTGACAAAACATCAGATATGCTAAAGTAAGGCTGGATCCTGCAAAAGGAAAAGATTCATTTGGATCACTGGAAAGGAGAAAGTGTCTGAGGGAGGCAGGGAAGACTTTTCAAGCGAGAGTTCTCAATAGCAGTGAAAAGAGCTGAATTGAACTCCCCCTTCCTTTTTTTTTCTTTTTCATCAGTAGGGGTATATTTCATGAAGTCCCTATTGAGGTTAGATACGCTGAGCCTATTTGCATACTTGGAAGAGGTCCATTATAGCAGAGTACAGTGAATACCTCTGGCATTTCATATTTAAGTTCTAAATATAAGTGTAGGCTAGAAGGAGTTTGTGAAACTAACCTAACTGCTTGCTTTCTCGCTAACTAGACTTCTTAATGGTGTGATTTTCTATGCTAGGGAAGTTCTGATTATAATATAGGCATAAATGTGCATGTTGTGCACCCTGGTTAATTGAAAGGTTGAATATTTAATGCGCTAAGGGTGCGCATCTATTTACTGAGTGCACAAGGAAGGCTGCGAACCCCAAGCACAAATAGCCCATAGATGTGCGGGCCAAGACCTGCATTTACACTGCTTTGGGTAAAGACAAGAACTTCTGGACCACTAGGACAATTTGGCATATCGGCCTGGCACACAGCGATGTGTGATTAAAAAACAATTCCACAGTGTGGATCCGTTTGAATATCAAGTTATTTTATAAAGCCTGCACTGTGTGTTTTGAATGCATATTTGCTGTTATGAATAACAGGAATTGTTTGGCTTGGCCTGCCTTTGTGCCGATGCCAGCTGGCACGGAGCGAAGCTGTGACACATGACACTACAGCTGTGTCCACATGTTTCTGCCTTGCAGTATCCACTTATATAATTTACTTTTTTGATCCACAGTCAAACTGTTTGAGTGAGTATAATTTGCTTTCCTGATCCAGAGTCGAACCATTTAAGTGAACTTGTTCAAATTACACATGCCAGCCACTTGGATGAGAATACTTATTTTGCCATTGTCAAAAAAAAAAAAAGTATATTCATTATTAGTCATTTGTGGCAATGCAGCAACTTTGCAGTGAAAGATACATCCCTAATTGAACTTGACTATTTATTCCACTGATACACCTAATTACAAGACAGTAATAGCTCTGTATTTAATCGACTGAGCCGTTAAAAGAGTAATTAATGATGACTTTACTGTAACTGATATAAGCAGCATCACGGTCAGGTCTGTTTCCTGTACTTTGTTGGGATGTTCTTATTTGCCATTGTGGTTGGGTTTACGATTGGGCGACAGTAACCTACTAGCTCTGCATTAGTAAGGTTTTTTTCTGCCTGTTACAGGAGCTCTTCTCACGCAGTATTGTATTTAAGATGGGTAAACTTAGAGAAATATAGCTGAAATTGAACTTAACCTAAACTGAACGTAGTACTCTGAAACTCTGATTAAAGAAAACACACCAACTCAATTCCAGATATCCAAGACCAAGGCAGGAAATACAAAGAAAACATACAACAACTTTTTTCAGCTTGCTGATAAAGCAGAAATAACATGGCACTAATACAGACAACATTTTCATGTAAGCCTATTTTATTTTATTTACCTCTTCAATCAGAGTGAAATAGGAGAGGGCATGAGATTTAGCTTTTTCCTCCAAATTTAGGAAATACTACCCAAGCGTTTTATTCCCAGCGCACACTGAACTGCGCTGCGATATGCACTGTCTTGTGATAATTCAGTGCAGCTTTCCGAATGTCAGGTCTCGTACAGACCAAAGTAGCTGCGCATTATCTGCCGTATGGTCCTGGTAGAGCGGCGCACTGCGTTACGGAGCCAGGGTCACAAGTTCATGGCAGAAATGATTCATGTAGCCTGAAGGAGGGAGCCTAAATTTAATATAGAGACCTGAGAGGAGAGCGGGGGGATGATGGTGGTGGGTGCCCCTCTCCCAGGCTCTCCCTCTGCTGGCTTTTGTAGAAGGAGCAGAGAAGGTATGGAGAGGAGCAGCACCACCTCTGATGTCCTGCACACAAGCGGTGACCTTAGCCATGGTATATTTTTCTTTTCCTTTTTTTTTCTTCATATATTATACACACACACACATATATATCTATATGCAAGGGAAAAACTGATCTGAGTTTGAATACAGTTCACAGAGTGCTGCGGTAAGTGCTGAGACGTGCATGACAACTGAATATTAAATTCTGTTAGCACTTGGAGTTATTGGGCAGCAAAGAGCTTTAAAGAAACCAAAGCAATTGAGGTTTAGCAACAACAAGAAAAAGAGAAAGGAGAACTTCAAAAATCAAGTGTTTTCTCAATGCGCTCAGTAAGTATTATGTTCTTAGTCAATAACATTGCCTTTATGATCATATTGACAACGTGTGCAGAAATGTATGTGGCATGGCAAATTGCAATTTAATGTCAAATGACAATAAAACAGTCAGAGATTATTCAACTGAAACAAAATACCACTTTAATTAAGCATTCCACAAGACAGCTGTAACAAATACATTATTAACACATGAAGTACTGCGTTTCAGGTAAGGCTCATGCTGCAAGAAAGCGAATTCAGACTTGGGGCTGACAGTCAGTATTTCACTCATCCCATTGTGCTGAGGTACAGCAGCACATATAATCAGATCCAGTTGCCCTTGAGACCGAAAGAGAGCCTTTCCATTTTAATGACCCATGAGTTACTGCATGTATTGAATTTGAGGCAAGACGCAGAAGAACATACTCTGAGGTTTAATGACAAAGTTGTGTGCTGGGCTTTTATTTACTGAGAGGTGAACCTCCAGTAATTTGGTTGTTTAATTTCTGGGGCTTCTCCCAACTCTCTGAATTTCTAGTGCCCACAGCACAGTTCTGGAAATCTCACAGACAGGCTTTCCCATACGGGTTTTGGTGCTTCATGCTCCCGGTCAGACTGGGTAGTAGAACCCAAGACTTTGCTTGCTTGTGAATTAGGCACTGTTGGGGTATCTGTTGTATGGACACCCAAGAGAAAAAAGACAGTGAAAGCCAGGAAGCGTGGATCTGTGTAAATACAGGAAGGTGTTAACTGGGTTTTTTTTCAAGCCCCTGAAATGTTTCTCTGAGCTTTAAGACGGCTTTTGATTCATTTTCTTATTTCTTTCTTGTTTTCCTAAGTAGGTCAGTGAAATACAGTAAAATACAGTTGAAATACAGTAAAAGAAAGAAATACTTGCTATTATTATTGAGACTTTTGGTGGCCAGTTTTTTCAGACAAACTTCTATCAGTGCTTGGTTTCTTTTAGAATGCATATTTCTTTTAGGATGCATATTTCTTTTAGGATGTATATTTGAATGAAACTTTATATTTTAAAAAACGTGTTTTACCGGGGTGTGGGAGAAGTGACTGGTATTGAGGCTTGGTAAGAGCCTGAGGAATAATTTGCCTTCTCTGTCTTGTTCTGCGAGTTTTAAGTTAGGGAGGAACAAGTAAGATGTATGTATAGGCTGTGAGAAACTTTTGGGGTGAAAGTAATTAAGTCTGTATTTTTAGGTGTTGAACAACTCCCTTATATTCATTTATATGCAAAGAAAAATTGCAAGGTGGCTTGATATCTCCATGAAGACCATGAAACTCCCAAAGTGTCCATCTCAGCAGGATGGTTTTTTCTTTCCTGACTTTGGATTTAGTGTTTCAAACAAATGAACATGAGAATTACATTGCATGAAGTATAGACAAAAACACATAAATGCGTGCTGTTTCAGAGGGCTTGATCCCAACACAGTTAAATAAATGCCATACTACCTTGTGTTTTGAATCAAACCCTCAATATGTTAGGTCATTCCTGCCTCGAGCTGTGCTGTTTATACCTAAAAGCTGTCTCTCTAAATAACTGTGAGTGTCAGATTTGCCTATGGAAACAGAGTTGATGCATCTGATAAATAATAGTGCGCCTTGTGGAACTCTTGCGTCTTCTATGATGAAGATCATCAACGGACGTGATAATTACTGTTTTCAATACCCATTGCATGACCATACGAAAATTTTCAAGTGACAAAAGCACTGAATGCTTTTTGCTGTAGCGCTTTTCATTTCAGAGGAAAAAAAGTCATTTCAGCTGCATCTGTATGGAATATTGATGAAAGGTTTTGTAATCTCTCATCAATTTAGAAAGCCTTCATGAAGTGGAAGAGTTTCTCATCACCCTGTCTCTTTGGGTTGTGGTCCCTGCAGACTAAGTGTAGTCTGTCATAGCAAGAATTATTTGACATCAACCTTGAGAGTTGTAAGGGAGCTAGTATCCACATGTACTCCGTGTTGAGAAAAGCAGGGATGAACTGTGGGAGAGGAACAGTTGAGCAGAAGGATAATGCCTCTTTTTCATTCTGGGGAATAGAATATTCTATTAGTTTAATGTAAGGGGATTTTTCCTAGTGTTTATTCTTATGCTAGAACATGGTAGAAAAGTGTCTTAAGCATTTCTACATTTTGTGAAACCACTTTTTTCAATTGTTTCTTAATTTACTACTTGTCTTCACTCTTGGTGGAAGCATCTCCTTTATCCATTGACAGCATTTGATGGGGTTTTTTTTTCCAATAAGAAATGATGGATACTGATTTATTTCTTTTTTCCTCCCCTCTTAACAGGAACTAAAATACACAGTCTAAGCATCCCTAGCTAATTTCCTGCTGAAAAAAATTAACAACTCTTTCCTTTTCAATCAAAGTCATCTTGTGGTACTGCGGGTTTAAGCTTTTACTGTTCTTACTATAAATTGACAGGAAAATTAGTTACAGTGATTTAGTAAACCCTGTAATATTTAAGGAAATATAACTTGTAGTTCTCTGATTTCGTATGTGCCATATATGACCTATTCATTTGGAAGGTGATTTTTCTTGGAAGGAGAAAAAGGCTTGGAAGGAGAAAAAAGTTGAGAACTTGCTAAGGTTTTGATCATCCATTAACTATCAGTGTCTCTGTGACATTTGGTCTTTCACTTCTTCTTCTCAAGAGCTGATATATGTGTGTGTCTGTATGTAAGCCTGTGTTTCTGGTGTGATAGCAGTAAGATCCGTAGTGATGGTCTTAAGATAGTACAGTTTTGTCCGGAATTACCAGAGTCTTATGTCAAATACAAACTACCTCCAGTGCAGCTGGAGTTTGGAAGATGCTCCACAAGAACCTGAGGAGAGACAGAGTGGTCTGACCATAACAACTGGTGGAAATGCTTCTTTTAAAAAGAGAAAAATTAGTCACTGATGTTTAGTATTGCTTCCTATGACCAAGGTGCTAAACTTGAATTTAGAACAGCCTTGTGGGACAGTGTCTTGATCTCTCATGCAAGATAAGCAAGCTTAGTCAAATACTGGACAGTGAAGAAATGGAATGTTTTACCTTTGCTGTCCAGAATCATCATAATAAAATAGCAGCCTGAATGCTTTGGGACAAAACATGACAGCTATTTGCAAAATGATTAATCTTTGCAAAAAATAGAAATTAGAACTTGTTCCTGGCTTTTTCTCTCCCTTTTTTTTTTAATAGCTCTGCCTTTGAAATAAAAAGCCTAACAATAAAAGAAAGCTGGTCAGTTCCCTCCCCAGAAATTTACCATCTAAACAGAAGGTTTTGACAGAAGTATTTCAATCAGCTCTGTGGATAGTTTTCAGAAGTATTTGGTCACACTTTGAGCAGTCTCTCTGGACTGATTTGTTTGAAGACATTGTGGTTGATGGTTTAGGTGAGTGCTAAATAACTGTGGCTTTCCATTTTTCTAAACAAACATGATACAATGCGTTTTCCAATTAAATTTCTAGTTGCAGTGGTTACCATTTTAGAAGCAACATCTGCCAACTGTTACCATACTGTGGTATCTGAGGTACCACACTTATTTCCTCTTCTGAGGGCAGAGCAGATTATGCTATCTCCTGCAGAACTTTGAGGCAAACGTTGATTAATGTTGACTTTTTAATGGTAACCACTGTGATTCTTTTTATTCCTATAATTCATGGTATTATACATAATGATATGAATATCACTGAATTATTTATACACTTATGTTGGTAAATAATGATGAGGTAATAACAATGAATTATTTCTACATTTACACCAGTAAATAATGACGAGGAGGAGAAATAATTTAAAGTAGGCTCAGTCTCTTGCTAGCCTACACCAATTAGAAGATGTTTGCAAATGTATTTTGATGCCAAAAGAACGGAGCTGCCTTGGGGAGTTTTAAGACTAAAAAAAAAAGGCATGCAGAGGTTGTAACATTCAGCCAAAGCTCCAGCACGATGGTGTAGCAGCAATCACTGCCACTATCCTTGGATGTATAAATGGTATATGGATGTATAAATACAGAAGGTGCTTTTACTGGTACATTGCATTGCTGATACTCACACCAGAATGCACAGTTTGGGTTCCTACCTTTTGAGAAGAATGTTCATACGCAGAGTCCAGTACGTAGCTGTAGGAAACTCTGATGGTGATAAAGAACTTCCTCTGCTCAACTTTGCAGAAAGGAAGATTGAGAGGTGGCTTAACTTGAAGAAGCTCTTGGGGGAAGTAAGTATCAAGCAATACAGAATTGTTTCGTTTGGTGGATAAATGATGCAAAACAAAACCAGTGTCAGGAAGCTAAAATAAGACAAATGTAAATTGAGAATGTAAGCACTCCTGGAATAACTGCTCAAGCAAACTCCATTTTGAGGGGTAGTTTTTTTGTTTCTTCAAATCAAGACAGAAGACTCTTTTCTAGAAAATAAGCTTTGAACAGTGGGTAAATGAAAGAATCCACCTGAGTAAATAATAAACTCACCTGCTTGGGTTTTTTTGCATAAAAAAGAGTCAGCCATATATGCTTAAATTAGCAGTGGGTAAACTCTGTTTTTTCTACATTTATCTGTAGCCGTGCATGTGATTTTGGCTGAACACAATTAGCAGAGTTTACTACAAGGGTAACTTCATCCGTGGCATTTCATAGCCTGCGATAAACAGTTCAGCCTGGATAAAGTCGTGTTTCCTCCAAAGTTAAATTGCATGGGGCTGTTGCGTGCAAGCAGTGTGTTGTGGGAGGTGTGGAGCGTGGGACAGAGACGAGGAGGGTCTGGGATCCATTTCCAGCCCTGCCACCAACTGGCTGTCTTCAGGCTATTCTTCAGCTCTCTGTCCCTGCTTTCCCACTTACAAGATTGGCGTAACGATATTTACCTCGTTTAAGAAGCATGTTATGATCTTCAGCTAAACATTTTAAGGGCTATTACTATTTGTTGTTGTGTTGTATTTTTGACCAAGTTTTCTCAGAGCTATTTCTTGGCAAATGCTCCTGGCTTCTGTTCTGAAGGATTTCACAAGTTTGTGGACGGGAGCTGATTTTCTTATTCTCTAGTTCAAAAGAGGGGAGGGCCCCCTTTTGGATCTGAGAAGAAGGTGAAAAATGTGACTTGTTTAATGGTCAGGTCCTGCTGTGAAACTCTTGGATATGGGAAGACAGTCAAAGTTGTGCAACGGGCATCTCCTGGAAAGGAGAAACATTGAGGAATTGCTTCTTTTGCTTTTATAACTCCGTTCTCAGGGAAATTTCCCCCTTTAAAGCTGGTGTCTGTCTTAAAATAAGAATGAGATTGCTTCCTGTAACTGTGGGAGGTGCATTAAATAGGAATGTTTGCCAGGGTGGGACAGGAGCTTTTTCAGAAGAAAGCAGTGATTGTTTGACTGCCTGATTCAAGGTGCTCAGCTGAAGCATACCTTCCCTCCATGGGTGGCCTTTTTCCAAAGGCATTTAAATGATTCAGAAGCACAAGGCCCACCGACTTCCAGTCTTGTGCAAAACACTGCTGTAGAGCTAGGTTCACATCCTCCTTCTCCAGTTACCTAAGTAGGTTCAGCCAAGTGGGGACCAAGGAGAGATAACGTCAGGCAGGACATCTTCTGTGCCACTTGTCCCAGCAAGTCAACTTAAAGCACTGCCTGTGTGATGAAGGGCAATGCAAAAACCTGACTAGTGCACGAACAGCTGCCATGGCCAAAAAAGCGTGTAAAGCTGCCATCTAAACATCAGCAGCTACATTTTGAGCTCTGTTGGTAGAGCGAGGCTATTTTTAAGGAAAGAAAAGAGAAATTAAACAAGCCAAAAAGGAGTAAGTCCTATTGGAGCAACATTGAGGAAGCCAACCTCCAGCTCTGAAATTTTTTCCCCACCACAAGTATCATTAGCCAAGTCGTAATCCATGTGAAAACCGAGACAAATTAAATGGTAGCAGAGCTATTGAGCATGGCTAGAACAAGGTCTTTGGAGAAGGAATAGCAAATCCCTGTGGGACTTTGTACCTGCAGAGCTCGCAGCCTTTTATCTTTCATTAGCAAATACTGTGTATTATTGGTCAGTGCCTTGTGCAGTTACTTACAGGAACATTTAATCAAATAATCTACTCCTCTCCCAGGCGGCTTAGACCACTGCAGTTTTATAGTTACCTACTTCAGCTGGAACAGTTCCTTTCAGCTGTAAAAGCAAATATGCAACATGGAAAAAAGTCTTGTTTTATCAAAACAGACAGAACTATTCCAGCTGCTGATATTAAGGTAAAAATAGCAAGGTTAAATGTTAAACAACCTCTGAGTGGACGTTTATAACTACAAAGCAAGCCAGACCAATTGCTCTGAAAGCACTTTCTTTTAAGGAAAATTGAAAGACAGAAAGAAACAAAGAAAAAGAAAAAAGAAACAATAATAAAAATTCTCATTTTACTTCTCAGAAGAAAATTTATTTTCCCTCGTTGCTGATGATTAAATACAGTGGAAACTAGTTCCCTTGATAACAAATACATCAGTAATGTGTGGTGCTTCCTGCCTCAGCATCTTGTAACTCACAAAAGTTTCCATGGCCAGATTTGAATGCTCAAAGTGCTAATAACGTCTGCTAGTCAGCCTTCCTACTGCTCAGAAAATTTCACTCCTGCGGCTTTTTGGCTTGTTTTGAGAAGTCACTGTAGAGGTTAGTGAACTTTTCAATGTGTTGGTATTTAAACTGTGGTCAGACAGTGAAAAAAAGGGGGAAGAAAAAAAAAGAAACTAAAAAAGGAAAATAAAAGAAAAAAGAAGAAAGAGAAGAAAAAAGTTCATAAAAAGATCTTCCCCTTTAGTAGTTGTTTATACGACCATTTGCATGGGAATTGAACTGGTTGTGAAACCTCCACGTTAAAATGGAATTCCTCTGACTCTTAACATATCTTGAAAAATATAGCGCATTAAATGAAAAGATGCTTAAAACAATGCTGGGGTTTTGTTCCAGAGAAACATTTGGGCACTTTCACTGGGAAAGGAGGTTAAAAGGTTGTCAATGCTTTCTCCAGGGGCTCTGTCTGACAGTGAACATGTGTTTCCTCCCTTTAATCGGCTCGCCAGTAGCCAGAAAGCTGCTTGTTTTCTGCAGAGGTTGTCAAAAATGATTTCAGTCTGGAGACGATGAATGATAAAAGAGGTTTTCAAACACAGTTTTGCACTGCAGCATTTGCAGTCCCAGAGAGGATGGATTGTATTACAATCTCGGTGCAAAGGGCCATGTTCCTGTAGCAAGAAAACAGTGCCTCGTTCAACCTGTTTGATGCTCCCACTTACCTTTCAAAGTTGAAAAATAGAAGCTGGACCTCAACTGAACTAAGAAAAAAAAGTCATCGCCTGAGCATGTTCCTTCTCTCTAGTAAATAAAGTGGTTTATAAACTTAGTGAAATTTCTATTTTCCTCTTGCTGTTCCTGGGAGTCACATTTCCTTTAGGAGTTTATAGAGTGATTGTTCTGCCTGTGGATATTTTATACAGGCCACATTGCTGTTCCCTATGAAGGTAGTAATAAAACTTTTTCCATTAAGACCAAGCCTTTTTTCAAAAGACCTGATGCCACAAAATACTGACCTTAGTTTCTACTGAAATCACTCTTTCAGACAGCACTCAACATCTTCCTGAGTTAAGAAGTGAGTACAGGCTCCAAGTTCTTTATTTTTGGTCAAGAGTTTGAAAATTGGGTAAGTAATGCCAGCAAAACAGATTTCACCTGCAGAGGTTTATGCCACATCCAGAATCCAGTGAGATTTATGAAGCCAGCTGGACCCTCTTGCCATTTCCACTGGTGGTGTTGCTAACTCTACAGGCTCCAAAATTCTGTACATGAGATATTTTATGAAAAAACATAAGTGTAATAACACCAGCAGGAAGCCCTGCCGTGATACATGGTTTTAGTCCTGAACCCCCACAGCCTCTGTGTTAGTTGCCTCATCTCCCACTCACACTGATTAACGTGATGGTGGATGTCTCACCCTTGTATAAACTGTTTTTTGCCCAGATATTCATTCTTTCTTGCCAAACCCCAAATTGGTTCAGCATTTCATCCCACAGCACGCTACACACTAGTTTGGTCTCTCCAAGCTTTCCCACTGCCAAGTCCCATCAAATCTCTGTCACCTTTCTCTTTCCGTGAGTTCTGCAACCAAATCCTACTTTTACCCAACCTTCTCATCAACTCTGGCTATTTCTTGGGTTATACTCATAATTTTACCTGTATTCTTCCTTGGCTTCTTCACCATCATTAGTCAGGAGAAGGTGCAAAGACGAGCACCTGCAAGAGCTCTTTATCCCCCCAGTTCCCCATCCCTGTGTTTTTAGGAGGGAAGAGCTAGCTGTCCCATGCCAGCTTCTCCTTGTGAGGTTGTCAGGCAGTGGAGGGATGTCCCATCTTCAGGCTGGTGTTAGCCAGTGCTAGATTTGTCTGTCCTGGCTGGAGCTGCCACCAGCTTTGCCAAAACTTAGATGGGAAAAGAGCTGACAGTGCAGCAGGAGCGGGAATCACTTGGGGGATAACTGAGCTCAGCAAATGCTCCCGAGTAAGTACCGTGCAATGCGGGTCAGAGGCATGGAAGGAAAACAAAGTTTAGACATGCTAAGTATATTTGGTTGCTCGATGATGCTTTCCATGTTTTTCTATTATTTTTCCTTTGCTTTTTAACTGAAAGGAAGAAACGCAGCAAAGTTTCTATCATGAGTTTCAGCCGTTCTTTCAGTTACATTGTGCTGCTGCTAACAGGGACTTCCCATTTAGCTGCTACATTAAAGGGATGTATATAAACAAGAGAGTCCCATAAATTACTAAATATGAACCACAGAAGGTTTTTATTATATCTTTTTGACTCTAGTACATAGGGAAGGCTTCATTCCATCTTTTTTCTTTTTTTCCTGGGCACAACTAAATTCCAAAACATTTCTTGAGTGGTAACTTGTATTCCGGTCTTTATTATTTCTGACAATATTTTAAATAGTTGGCGTTGAATTTTCTGCCAAGAAAGGCAAGCTGTCAGGCAGCAACTGTATTGTGTAGAATCAAAAATTGAATATACACTCAAAGCATACTTGTGAAACTTGAACACAGAACTGGACAACATCTTTTTTCATCTGAATGTGATTACCATTTCAGCGGCATAGTGTCGTCACTGGCAGGTTTTGCTGAACATATGGTTAGCTTGGAGGTCTCCATCAGTGCAAAAAACCCATGTAACAGGTGCATGAAGAGTTTGTTAACGTGTTTAGAAGAACCTGTGCTAAACAAGAAATAGTGCATGTGTCTGGAAAGTCCCCACCAGTCCCAACAGCATCTGCGTCACATTGCTCTGGACTAATTCTTGTGCAGCACTTTGAATATTTAAACACTGTCTTAGCTCAAAATGCCATCATGACCTTGGTTTTCTTAGAACTCCCCATCCAAGCCAAAGTACTGGGGAGAGATGGGGCAAAGGCAGCACATCCCACCAGGAGAAGGTTCAACTCTTCCTCTTCCTCACACCGAAATATTTGGCTAATGTCATAGAGATTTGGCTAAGTAGATTCAATCAACTGTTTTCACTCTATTATAGTTCATAATCCCTATTCAAGATGAAGTGCACTGCAGCCTAATGAATGTGGTAATGGAATCCTTGTGTATGTTTTTCCACAGCGGGGTGCAGATTAGCATAAGTGTCATATTCTGTTGGCATGCCTGCTATTATATCTGAGGCGTTGCACACACTGGGAATTTTTCAACTGGATAATAATAAGATGAATATGGTATGCACATGCACATAGAACACGCGGGTTTTAGAAAGTGATCTATAATAAATCTCACCTGGAGGGGCATTATGATAGATTAACTTTGCATTTTGGCTTAAAAAAGCAACGTTTAAGCCAAGCGTACGGTAATACGAGTACAAAAGAATTAGATTCAATTTCATGCACAGTTTTAAAGAATGTTGTCATTTAGGGAAGCAGAGTGAAGAATACTCTGTAGGTCTTAGGGTTTCATATATTTCATGTATTTAAGTTCAAAAGCTCGGCTTGGATGTCCTCTTGCTCAAAGCTGATTGTTACATCTCCAAGGGATGGCACACAGGCAGAGGAAAACTCCTGGACTGAAGATCAGCATATATGCACCTCCTCAAGAGCTGCTGTCAGTCCATGAAAGACAAAGAATAAAACCCCAACTATCTTCATTTCAATAGCACTTTAGTTTTGCCTGCTGAATGTTTTGGGTTTCTTTCAGAGGCTGACCCAACTGGGACAGAGCAGGAGTTGATAGTAAAACAAAAATCCCCCCCAAACCAGAGAGTCAGGTCCTCTTCATGAAGTGCTGTATAGCTTTCAGTCTGTGTTTGTGACCTCTGAAATAAATTTTGCTATGAGTTGTAGAATAGATTTTTAATTACTTTAGATGTCTTAGTTTTCCTCTGGTTAAAGAAATACTGGATGAATCTCCTTGCATGTCACCTACAAGAGACAGCATGGCTTATGATCAGTCCCAGAATTTATTACTTGATTATGGAAAGTGCAGGCCTGAGAAATTCGTACCACTTAAGCAATGGTTTAGTGTGACTAATCAAAGAGGTTTTCCTGGCACACAGGAGGTATCAATATATATAGACTAGTGTAGAAAAACGTATCTTTATGCTTTTAAGCATGGTGGCACGGTAACAGCTTAAGCATATTAATCAGCCCAAGGTAAGTGCTGCTTCTGTATCATATTTTAATCTGATTCTTTCTGCAGTGTTAGAGAAATTATGTCTGTGGCTGCAATAACATTTCAAAAAGAAACTGTTTGCCAAGTGAACCAGACAATCAGACCAGTCATTCAGACCTGAGAATTAACCATGAGTTTCGTTTACTTTTATTATCAGTACATTTCTGCACAACCGCCACAAGTCAAACTATTTGAACTTTTCTGAGAAGGTAGCAAAGCCATCAAAGGGTGTTAATGTTTGTTTGTTTGGTATTTAGTCTGGATGAGATTTGCTTTAGGAAAAAAACAGATCTATTATTGTGGGTCAGTAATCTGGTATGGTTTTCCTGACTTGGACTTCAGAGAACTAGGCTAGGTTAATATCTGTGATGCAATTGAGTTGCAAGTGTTATTCTCTGTTGTTTTCCAAAGCTTGAATGACCTTTTCAAAACTGAAAGAAATCTGTGTCTCACCCATGTGTGTAGTAGCAAGAATTGGTTTTCCAGCAACTCCACAAAGCTCGTTTCAATAAAAAAATAATAAATAAGTTTAAAAATCCCATTGCTGGTCAAAAGAATGTAAATTGGAGTTTCCAAGGAAGTTCAAGCACCCTTTGCAATCATATCACCGCTTTCCTTGAACATGGTATAAAGAGGCTGGGTGGCAAATGTATTTAAGACTGAGGAAAAGGGCTGTTAAGTCGACCTTGGTAACTTAACTGAAACAGTATATGTGTAAATCCATCACAAATCCCTGGCCTTTTACACTCCTGTCCCAATGGAAATCAGATCACAGAACTGTTTACAAGAGACTACGAGTCATTTGGATAAAGAGTCATGACAGCAGGCCCCGTACTATTTGAAATTTTAGTAACTCAAGCTTAAATAAATACTCTAAAAGCAAAATAATAAGGATTAGGTAATTATTATGAGGTGATTAGACTTATGAAATTTTGTATTTAGTAGAGAAGAAAACTTCACTGTAAATGTCGATGCTTTGCCTTTTGCAATCAGTTGTAATCTGTAGCATTTAAAGGTAACGCTCCTGTTCCACGAAAAAAAGGTGCATATATATCTTTTACACTGAGCTATAGATGTCCTGAATAGCAATCTTTAAAACCACTAGAAGTAGTGCCATAAAAATATTTTACAACATTATTTAATGTATGAGCTAATCCCCAGCTAATGGTCAATTTTTGCCATTTTTTCCTAAGCAGGGAGGAGAAGGGAGGGTGGAGAACCTGCTCCTGTTCAGCCATACGTGCTGTGAGCACAGGAACAAAAGGGAATCGCTTCAAGTTTGGATGCTCTGACTAACTTTCTTGGCATCACAAACAAACACTATATTTTCATCAGCACTTCAATTAATCTTTCCCAAATAATATTTTATGAGCATATGCTTGGAAATAGTCGTATTAAACTCATGTAAGGTTGGGTGGTGGGCTTTTTCCTTCCTCCCCATAGTCACCTTGAAATATGTACTGCAAACAGATGCAAGGCTACTCCTAACTTGGAGAATTAATACTCTTTCTCTTGGAAATCAATGATTTTACAATCAGTTATAGAACAGGAGGAGACCTGTCTGTATGCTTGGTGTTATAGGAAGCCCCCAGGTTGGCTCTGAGTGAAATTTGCTTTTGATGCTTC
>JBCJKH010022277.1:0-13646 GCA_039877255.1 Loriculus beryllinus
GTTGTTCACCTTGGGGTGAATTTTCTTCTAGGAGAATGGTGCTGATGTGCTGAGGGGTGACCTGTGTGAAGTCTGCTTCTGCCGTTACTGGCAGTGGCCTTGCAGTGCTTGGTGGAGTTTGTGGAGCACCACCTCTATTGTCTTTAAAATTAACTTTAAGGGATCTAGATTTTAATGGGTTGCTACCTTTCAGGGAACTTTTGGGGCTTTCCATGGCAGTGTCAAAATGCAAATGGCCATGCAAAACAGTTTGGGATCCACTGCTATCACTGGTAACAGCTCTGTTGATTGGATTATAGTCAAAGGTGACATCAGTTGGAGAAAACATTCTGTCTTTTGTGAATGATATAAACTGAGAGCTCCTTACTCTTTGGTTGTCTTCCAGGTTAACAGAATCATCTGGAAATCTCATTTGCAAGTGAGAACAAGGAAACAGAGAAAGGGGAGACCTTTCTGTTTCCGTGAAGTCAGTTGCACAACTGGCAAAACTGTCAATACTGGATGTGCTTCTCATGTCCATTACAATGTCTGTAGGTCCAGTTGACAACGGATCTCTCTGACCTCTAACTTCTTCCATTTCTATTTCCTCTTCATACCCAGGTGGCTTTGCTGACTGGTCTTGGTAACCAGCATTAAGATTAGTCTGAGACTGAGATTTGGTAATTTCATTATACAACATTTCCAGTTTTTGGGCACTGAGGTGCTGCGGGCTGGAGGATGCTGCAGTGTTGTTTAATTGCTCGTTGGAGTCCTGCTGACTAACTTCTTGGTATTTGTTCTCATAAGACTTGTTTGAGCTTGTTTCAGACATTGTCCTTCTGGCCCATTTCCACCTGCTTGGGGACAGGTGGTTGTCATCAGGTGTCTCCTTTTGATTGGCTGCTTCTCCAGGCTTACCTGAATCTACTGCTACATCTATCATTTCCATACTGCGAGCAAAGGCATCTTTCAGGTTCATGGAGACAATACTGCCATTTCTTTTAGCTCGCTCAAGTGCTTCTCTCCTCTTAATTGCCTTCTCCTGTCTTTTCTGCTCCTTATAAAACTCTGAGAAATTGTTCACAATAATTGGTATGGGCAGGGCTATGACCAGCACTCCAGCAATACAGCAAAGTCCTCCAACTATTTTACCTAATAACGTCTTAGGATAAATGTCACCATATCCTACAGTAGTCATAGTGATTGTTGCCCACCAGAATGATGCAGGGATACTGGTGAATTTTGTAGCATCCTCATCCTTTTCAGCAAAGAATACAAGACTCGAAAATATCATTATTCCCATGGCTAAAAATAATATCAACAAGCCCAATTCATTGTAACTCCGCCTCAGCGTAAAACCTAAGGACTGAAGGCCTGTTGAATGTCTGGCGAGCTTGAGAATCCTTAGGATCCTCATAATACGAAATATCTGAACCACACGTCTGACATTTTGGAACTGCAGGACACTTTTATTGGACTCCGTGAGGAAAATGGTGACATAATATGGCAAGATAGCCAGCAAGTCAATGACATTTAATGGGCCTTTGAAGAACTTCCACTTATTTGGTGAGGACAGAAAACGCAAAAGATACTCCATGGTAAACCAAGCAATACACACAGCTTCAACGTGTGCTAGCTGAGGGTTGTCATTTGGCTGCCCAAATTCATCTATTTCTTGAAGCTCTGGCAGCGTGTTAAGAGACAAAGCAATAGTGGACAGTACGATGAACAGAATGGACACAATGGCCAAAATCTGTAAAACAAAATAAACAATGTTTTGGTTAGACTGATACAAGTATATTTGTCAGGGCTTGCTTAAATCCTTTCAAGTGTACATGTGTCAAATAAACACACAATGGTGAAAGCTGCTTTGGCTGCTGCATTCATTATTTTGTTTCAATATTTTGATTTTTGCACAGAGAAAACATTAGAACCATCTTAGACACAGTGAAAACCTGATTGTTTTACTGTCTGAAGTAAGCCAATTCATTTCAGAAAGCAAGACATAGCTGGTCTTGCCATTTTTAAATTACAATGGGAGGTGACATTTATTATTGCAAGTTACCAAGTGAAGGCTGTAAAGCTTCTGCTAACATGCAGAACATTATTAGTTTTCTGCATTATGTGCAATTATGTAAAACTTCACACAGTGCAAAGAAGTGACTGGGAAATACCAGGTGTAAACTATCAATTTAGTACTACATAGTGCACACCTTAGCCTTGCTTAGATTTATGAGCCAAAAGTCAAACTTATGAGAAAAACAAGAAGCATTGTTCACAAGGCTAGTCCTGCCAAATTATCATGTCTAGGCAAATTTCAGATGCTCAAGAATTGAAGGTGTTGACCCTGAATTAGGCTGAGTGCAAGATGTTAAAAAGTAAGCAGCAGTGTGAAGGTGAATCCAGTTTCTCATCATGATTAAAATGTATGAGTAGACAAATGCTTCCTAGAAATAATGTTTCAATTTCTGTCTCAGGAGATAGGTTTTCTGAAATATTTTGTCATTCATTTTGATAAAAGTTAGACACCTCCATACTTCACAGCCTTTCATTTTGTCTGGAATAGCTGGTCATTCTCATTTACAGAATCAATATTATGAGAAAAGAAATTAATCTATCAGAGAACCTAATGATTTTACTACAAAGTTTAGCTATTTATATTCAAAGGAATATGGTCAGCTTTGAGATAGTGTGCAAAGTGTTACAGTGATACAAAAATTGTCATAACACTTTACTTGGAAAAAAATATATCAGTTTGGTTAGAAGTCCTAAGTAAATTCAGTTTTCTATTAAAAACACTGCAATAAATTATTTTCGATTTTAAAGCTCAGTTTACGCTCATTTATCAAAGCATTTGAACTCATTTGTCAGAAGTGGTTCTGTTAAATCCATTTGATGATGTTTGGTGTACTCCGATGACAAACTAAGTCTGACAAAATTGCTGTAATATCCAACAAGAGCAAATGCATCTAAGGAAAATGAAGGTATGATGAGTAGTACATGGGAAGAGATTGGTTGCAGTGGCAATAACAGCTCCAGAGATGGAGATGCACCTCACTCTAACTTTGAGAAAAACAGCAGTAAGCCTGTTTCAGCTATGGGCTACTAAGCACAAATTCAGCTCTCTAAGCACAAATCAAAATTGCTCACAGTGTGAGAGTCTGTATTTGGCATCATCATGTACTTGTGTGCTATCTTTGTCCTCTTTTAGCTAATAATAGTACAGAAGAGGTAGCACCTCTCATATTTGAAGTATTACAAACAGATTTCTATCTCTCCCTACCAACACTTCTGTGATTTTTTTGTTTTCCTCATTTGAGGAATAAGATCTATTAATTTCTGCTGCCGAGTGAGTTGTGGACTACTTGTCTTCATCCTTTGTACAGCCCATTCAGAAAACATACTCTGATTAATCTATCCTGTTTAAGAGGGCTCTACATCCCTTTAAAACTTCTGCTACCCACAACAGTAGAAGCAGCCAATCTTAGTAAAGAAAGAAGGTGATAACACTGCACACCTACACAGGCCTGATTAATGAAATTTCTGATGTCCTGTAGCTAGGACAGAGCCATCCAAAAGGCAAATCTATCACAGAGCAATAACTACCTTTCAAACTGTGCAAGTTGCCTGATTCAGATTTCACTGATTGAAGCTTAAATAAGGTATACTAGGTTCTCCGCTTCACTGAAATCACTATGGAATAACTAATGCATGCTTGAGTTCTCTAAAATAGTCAATAACTTAATTATACTTTCAGAATTCAAAGAACAAATAAGCGTGGCACAGGTCTGAATTGTTGAGCTTACAATTCCTGTCAAACTGATGGCTTCCTCATTGGAGACGGCATCAGAATGTAAATAACAGCACTGCAAAAATCTGTATAATACAAGGACCCAATTACTTGACATGCATTGTTCTTAAAAAAGAAAGTCATGAGAACTTATCTGCCCAACTGCGGTCAAACTGGTTTTAATTAGGAAATACTGGCATTTCCGTATGTCATAGGGAATTTATTTTATGCCTAAATGTTCACCAGCATACAAAAGACCATAGTAAAGAGGTGAGTCAATGTATAGCGCCCTTTCTTACGCTGTGTGACAAGGCTAAAACACTGTGCATTTTATAGGTCTTGAACAGAAAACTGTCTTGTTCAGAGTTGCCATCCAGCATGTTTTACTGACAACAACCATCTATCTGTTTCTTCCAGCCATTCATTCCTATGCTGGTAATGTGCAAGCCTCAACTCTGCCAGCTATTTTAAGAAAACATACTGTATAGCAGGCCTGTATTTTTTAGCGTTTTATGCGTATCATCTGTAAGCATGAGCCTGTTCTTGGTGAAAACAAAACTTCCAGTGAAGCAAAGTATTTTGGTTTCCTCTAATATACGAATCTCCAGCTTTTGTCTGGGACTTTGTTGTCCAACTAAAGTTCTGCATCATTCCACACATGGTATGTTTTAATTGTTGCAATTGATTAGATGTTGCAACTCATTATGCAAAAAAAAAAATAAATAAAAAAATGGCAGGGGATCACTAAGAAGAACAATAGCAACCATGAGAAAAAGAAGAAAAAAAGGCACTCCCTATTTGGAGTCTACATAAAGAACACTGTATATAGTACTACCCTGGTAAATCCTCATAGAAAAGATGTGTCTTATATTAACAGAAACATTGAGTTTATAAGAAAGGCCTGTAGCAATCTGCTAAGCCAGCTATGCTAATACAGAAGAGCAAAAAATCCACAGCTGACTGAATAATTCCCAACAAAACTTCCTGTGTTAGGTGCATGTTTCTGGAACTGTATTCTAGACTGAAATGCCTGGAAAAATCTTACATACTTCAGGTAATCAATCTATAACCACAGTTTGTCTATGTCACTCTTGATATGCTATTTTAAATCTGCATTTCAGAATATAAGCAATAGTCTGCTTAAATAACAGATTCTGGCAGTTTATGTCATTTAGCTGTATTTCTACAAAACCACATAAAAATCCAACTCTTATAAAACTTTTAAAATATGTCCTTATAAATTGCAAATTGTTTCTGAAAAAATTGATCTATTTAAATGCCTTTTTATGGGCTGGATACGAGACATTTGAATCTGCTACTGATGTAATGAATAGTAAAACACTCCGTGAAGTAAGATGCAATCTTAATAGGCTGCTCCAGATACTATTGTTTCTTATATTTGAGAGGGCAAGGACAGACTGGTAACAATCTCTCGAAAAGTTAGTGGCTTCCCAGTGCTAAATTGCCACTAAAACCTGGCTTTTTTTCCTGTGCACCCATTTCAGTGCTCATTATTGCTAGCATTGTGAAGACTTCTGCATAGAGTGTGCATACAACTGAGGCAGAAAATAAAGGTGTAAGGAATAGGCATCAAATTGCTCCTTGCAGTTCTACAACAACTGATATTGTGAAAAGGCTTCTGACATAACTGACTGTTATTGTTATATAAAGCAGAGAAAAAGTATACATTACGTTCCCACTAAAGTTTAGCTGCTCAGGGAAGGTTCAGTTGAGCCACATCTAACTGCCAGTGCACTATATTTGATTAATGTAGGTTTCAATATGTAATCAGATAAAACTGTAATAGGAATGTTGTTTTCTTATTCCTTTTCTCCAGGCTGGGATCTAGATCATTTAAATAACAAACAGCAATATAGTCCCATTTCTTTTCAAATCTGTAGCCTCCATAAGCACTAAAATTTATCAGACTGTTACCTATGCTTCTCTTTCTGCATAGGAATGTATGCTATCTTCACATAAAGTGCTCTGGCAGTAACTTTAGCTTGAAAAAAAAGAGTAATCTTTCAGCTTTTGAGAGACTTCTGATAACGGTTTCTGGAGAACTGTATCAACTTTCTTGGGCACTTAGCTATATATTCTCAGAAGCATCTGCTCTTGGGAAAGAGGTGTCTAGGTCTAGGTTTGGGCAGATAGATAGCTGGAGGTTGTCTAGGTTCTTCAGAAACACCTGAGAGCTCTCAAGTGTTGTAGCCAGCAGGCCATGCTGTATCTTGCCTAAAGGTGTCCTTAGCTTGTAGCACAGAGCTTCCAGCTTGGGCCCAGACCATCCATCAACTCACAATCACAGTGGCAGAAGTAGAAGGTCAGATCATGGAGGTTTTCATTCCTCTGAGCCTGTGAAAATGTGAAATATTTGTAGGCGTGGTGGAAAGTTTATGGAAATTGGTTTAAATCAGCAGCATCCTTTGCTGTCAACAGTCTTCAGACTTTGATATTGAGTTAGCAATTGAATACCTGCTGATTGCAGACTCCTAGCACAGGTCTAAGAACTCCACGTAGAACACAGTGTTTAATTTTTGAAAAATAAGATGGAGGAGAGGAGAATAGTTTAACAGAATAACATAAATTTAGTTCAGCTTACAGCTCTGTCACAGTTGCCCTTTCAGGAACACATCTGATAATGGCTTTGACAGCATTTCTGATCATGGAACAGCTTCTCCCTTCTACTCTTGATCTCCCTCCTTGATGACATTATTTAGAATTCTGACCTTTCATTTCCACTTTTTCCTAGATCATTATTATTAATATTTTTAATGACTTAATTTGAATATTCCTCCTTGATCTTTCAGGAATATTCATTAAGCCTGACATTAACCTCCATATATTAAGGTTAAGCTCTTAGAGTTGTACTTATCTGATGCCTAAGTGATACACATGCTTTTCTATTTGTCTCTTTGCACTGGGATGACTCTCACCTCAAAAGCTTAGTCTAGAAATGCTCATTTAGTAGGTTTTCACTAAAGATTTCATCACTAGCTCCATAGTAGCCACTGTGCTGTCTTCAGTTCAGCTTGACAGACCCAAGGTCCCATTAACCTAGTGAATTCAAATACTTCTAGATGTTCCCTAGAAGACACAGGCTTGCAGAGAGTGTAAATCTGCTTAGGAGAGGATCCTATGTTCTTTGAGAGTAGTCTGGTTTAAATTAACAGCAATAAAATACATCATTCCTGCATTCTGTTACAGGTAAATTACTCAGTTTTGTATTTATGCTATTAAGGTAACAGCAATAGAATACATCCCTCCTGCACTCTGTGGTGGGTAAACTGCATTTACTTAATGATTTGATTATTACTTTAGGGAGGGATGACTTTGGGGTTTGTACCACCTAGAATCTCTGCATCAGGATTTAGTAAAATGTGGATTTGAGCATTTGATTATGGCTTAATGTGGAGGTGGCTTGGTATAGGGCAATCTTCCAGTGGATAACATGGGAAAATGAGAACCCTGGGAATGTGAACTGATTCTCTATGAATCTGATCACAGAGGCCATTAAGGTGTATTAGAACACATCTTACATTAGTTACACACAGTAGCTACATAGTAGAAAACGAAGTACAACATTGCTGAAATATTCAGGATGCATTTTCTTAATATTGTGACAAAAAAGCAGTGACAGAGATGTTGGAGACCAAAGAAATTACATTAGGCACAAGTAATAGGAAATGACTGCAGCTGTGAGTATTAGCTGGATCTTCAGCACAGCCCTGAAGAAACATGCTGTCATTAGTTATGGGCTGAGGATAATACGGCGGTTATCTGTTACAATGGCAAAGATGGGAAACCTTAAATAGTCACAGATGAAGGCAAGTCTTCATAGGTAGGAAGAGGCATATGTATTCAGTTCAGCATCAATGGAGACAACCCTGAATGCTGTTTATTTAACACAAAGCTAATGAGCATTAATTTGGTCTTGTTAGCAGATTAAAATCCATATAAAGTCAGTTCTAATATTTATTTTTTTGTTGAACAACAAAAGGCTATCTCAGCTGGAGTCATGAAATGAATTATTTAATGATAAACAGCACACTGCCTGCTAGGATTTAATGTAAATGAAATAGCAGATCCAGAGTCATTGTAAGTGAATTGCTTAATTTTTTTTTTTCATTAGGAATTGGATAAGCCCATAAATTTGTCTGTCATATTATTGACAGAAGTGGAGGTAGTACCTGCTTGAAATTACAATGTAACTAGTCAATTAAATAATTTAATGTAATGTATGTTACAGTGAAAAAAAAAAAGTATATCTAGCTAAAGCTTTCTTTGCCATATAAGAATGGAAGAGATTTACCTCCCCATTAGAGAGACACACAAAAAATTAACTTCAAGAGTCATGTTAAAGGCTTTATTTATAAAATAGTTTTGTGTCTGCAGAGCTTTTTGGCCTCCATAAATGCTATTTTTGGAAGAAACATTTTGCCTGTGTGTGTAAGAAAAGTCAGATAAATTAACCAAAAATGAATGTGATATCTTTAATAAATTCCCTTTGTGTCCCCATTCAGGAGTTTTTTAAACCTTTTGATGATAACAGCTGGCATGTTTCTTATGTTTGGGTTGTATTTTGCATTAGCTGTCTAATTTTCAGGTAATGACAGCTGATTATGATTACTTAGCTATATTTACAAGAATCTTCAAAATTTCCACGTAGGTCATGACAAAGACCTTGCAGTTCCAGCTCTTCTGCACAGGAGACCATTTGCAAGATCTGTTCTTCACTCCTTGCATGCACAAAGCATTGGCTTCATTACCAGGAATTTCGTTTAAAAAAGCCAAACAAACAAAACACACGCACACACACCTTCCCCAAACACAGACAAAGAGGCTATCTACAGCCAGCCGCTGGGCTGACGTAGGGAAGAGAGGCAGGAGGACCCAGCGGCCCTGCGCGGCCCAGGAGCTGTCCCTGCCCCGGTGCTGAATTCAGGCCCCTGCACAGCGGGTGCCGCCGTGCGATGTGGTGGTGCGCCCGAATTCATTGCAGAACCCAGTTATCCTACCGCCTTAAACACATGCAGGCATGGAAAGCATACCACTTATAAATATAGTATTGGCAAAATAAAGATAACGCTGGTACAGTATTTGTTTCTCAGACAAAATACTATTGAAGAAGTCTGGAATCTCACTAGAGGTCAGAGATTTATTTTTGCTGCTTGCCATGACATAAGTAAATAGGAGCACACAGCAAATCATGGTGGGGCTAAGCAAGAGGAAGTAATGAAAAATCAAACCCCAATTGTTTAGGTCTAAGAAGTTGTAGTATAGGCTGTTGAATGGATGTAAGGGGGAAATGAAGACACACCTGATATACAGATTTATTCTGATGCTACTAATTTTGATACTAACATTCAACTTAAACCTGAAAGCTGGATGTAACTGCTTTCAGAAAGAAATGCCGTGGAAATTAGAAGTTAAATTTCTTGGTTCTCACTGTATGTATTTGCCATTTACTTTTAATGGAATTTGCTTACAGCTAAAACCTCAGATTATTTACCAGGGCTGTACACTTGAGTATAATTTGCTGACAAACATATTAAGATTTTTGTTTAAAATATTCTATTTTTATCATCCCTTTGCCATTGACTGAGATTTCTTTAAGTGATATAATACAGTGAGTAAGGATGGCCTCCCACCTGAAGACTGCTGTTATCTATCACAGAGATTTGCTACTCAGCCTTATTTGAAATTATGACAGGCACAAATTCCAGACATAATCTTTACTCACACTTCTAAAATAACTTTTCTCTCTTGGCTTCATGTCAATTTCTATCTATACTTCAGAACTGCAGCTCTATATAAAACATCTACATTCATCTATAGGTTTATATAAAGCTTACGCCAATATTTCTCACACTTGCAGAATCAGAGAAATTGTTAGGGAAAAGAATCCAGTCTGTTGTTTCCTCTTTTGCAATACAGTCATGTGTAGTCGTAGGCCTGCATATCTTAACTGTCATCTTTTTTACTAACTGTAAGATTATTTTCCTTTCTTTTTCCCTTTCCCTCTTAGCCAATTTAGACTTCCACTGGAAATCTATGCAGTGTGATAATTTTCCTCACTACCACACAGACTTGCATTTGTGACATTTAGAATATTAATTATGGCTTCAACAGAAATATATGAACCTTTCATATCATATAACGTGTTTTAGGATGCTATCAAATTCTAGTAGAAATTGATTTATTATTAGATTCATTTCATTCTTCAAAGACTATGCCCATAACCATGGGGACTCTGGTCCTAACATAAATTTAAAAAGAAGTAATTTAAAAAGAAGAATTAAAAAAGAAGGAGAGAGATCAAAATGAGAACATAGATCTGTTTATTAGCCTTTAGTTTTATGCATTTCCTGGAAGGATTTAATTTCTCCCATTGGGAGAAACTGCCATCAATACATTTTCCATTCACAATTTAAAGGACTTAATTGTCTGTGGGCTGTTCAGCTCCTTGAATTACTAAAATTTCCTACAAATAAATCTAAAAAAGGACATTGATTTAACTTATAGTCAAGTGATATAGAATATTTCTATTTTATGTCTTTCTTATTATAAGTCATTAAACAATATTTAATTGCCCATGATTAATATTTTCTCTTTTCAGTATGTTTTTAGATTTTTAATATGCTTGAATTTCTTTTACAGTAAGTTCAATTACTCTCACTACACAACTGTACACTGCAATCCTACCAAAACATACCGCAAGCAGAGTCATTAAATAATGATGATCACATGACAATCCATTCATAAGTCTCTATAAAAGAAGGGATTGCTTAATTGTTGAACCTCCTAGTGCTATTTTAAAGTATTTTTTCTGTCCATGGTTCATTACATATTGTTTTTTATTAACTTTTAAATTGCAGAATCTCTTTTCTGAAATAAAATTCAAAAAATTAGTGTTACAGAAAGCTAATTCTAGGGGATGAGAAAAATGTGCAGCAGTTTAAATAAGATTCTAGTCAATAAATAAATAACATTGATTTGGTTAGATGTAGGTATGTTATACAAATTTCTCACCGGTTTTGGTACCATGAAGACATGTTACTAAGAAGCAAATCTGACAACTTGAGAAACCAGAAGAGAATAAATTAAATAGTAAAGCCAAAGTATTATGTAAATGTAAAGGTAGCATTGATAAGGTATGTATACACTGCATACTGAGGTGGAGTACTAGGTATAAGTAACTTATCAGGGACATAAGAAGACCTGTTGGAGTTAAGTCCAGAGGAGGGCCATGAAGATACCCAGCGGGCTGGAGCACAGGCTGAGGGAGTTGGACTTGTTCAGCCTGGAGAAGAGAAGGCTCTGGGGACACCTGCGACCATCCCAGTACCTAAAGAAAGGGCTACAAGAAATCTGGTGAGGGGCTTTTTACAAGGGCATATAGCTATAGACCAAGGGGTAATGGCTTTAAACCGAAAGAAGGTAGATTCACATTAGATGTCAGGAAGAAATTCTTTACCATGAGGGTGTTGAGGCACTGGAAGAGGCTGCCCAGAGAAGCTGTAGATGCCCCATCCTGGTAGCAGAATCCAATTTGGGGCTGTAATTCAGATTTAGCTTTTAGTGTAAATAAATTGGGAAGTTTTGAATAGGGTGTTCAAGGAATGTCTGCTTTCTCCTGAACTGTGGATTACCCAGAAGGCTGAATATTCACTGCTCTACATAAAAACTTGGTTTTGTCTAGTCACATATATATGTCCATTAGTCTTCAAACTCTCATAGTCTACCTGTGTCACAGGGCCTGGTTTTGTTCTCAGGATATCAAAAGGAAATTCTCTGGAAGTTAACCAGAGTGCACATTGGAGTTTGAATATTTTGGTAAGCTTTTGTGGGAATGTGCTGATCACCAAGTGAAGAAGGATGCCTATATAAAGAAAAGCAGGTTTTGTATCTCAGCAGTAAAGTGAGAAAGCAAAGGAAGGAAGTCTGTCAAGCCTGTGTGGTGTTCCACAAGAGATGTTTTGATATTTTCCCTATTTCATATTTTAACCAGTAGATGTCTCTGTTTTATCGCGCGGTGGTTGACAAGGACACACCATTCCTGTTGTCACAATACTTATTTATTAAAACCCTCCATTTGTTTCCCATGTGAATATAAAAATGCCGACTTCGTGATCTTGGCATTCCCTGCTTATTTCTGACCAACCTAAGCCCTTGGAACCTTTAGTGAGGGCTCTGGCTGCTAAGCAACTTTGAGGAACATTTTTACGGAAATGTCCTATAGGATTTTAAGAGGCAAAAGAAGAATTGGTGAGATTCTATGGACGCTTATGTGAAAATGTAATAAATTTAGTACAGCTTGCTTTATCACTCCAATGTGCTCTCAGAAGCAACTTACAGACCAGTATGGAGTATTTGATTTCTATATAGTGCCTCAGGAAATTCCAGGTTTTGATAGATGAATTATTTTCTGTGCTTTGTGAATGTGTAAGACATTATTTCTGTATCTATAACTAATCTAATAACATACATCTATATGTATATAAATTACATCTAATAATGTAGATTATGTGAAGCATTCACCTAAATAAAAATACAAATATGATGCAATTCTGTTCAGACATTTGTATTTTCCTCATAATTTGAGAAACATGTGAGATATATATAGTTATTCTAACATCTTTAAAGAAAAGATCAGAAGTTTTAAAATTATATTAAATTCTATTATTTTAAATACATATAAAATGAAGATATAAAATTTCAGAAATTTTAAGTTCTTGAATTTTAGTAATTGTCTAAAAAACACGAGCTATTGGTTTGCGGATTGTTGCTGTTTGAAAGCAGAATGATTTGGTAGAAATCCGTACAGAAACTGCTGGGATTTGTGGTTGCCTCATAATAAATTGCATAAGCATATCATCTTCAAGAGGAAAAACTTTGCTTACTTTAGATGATAGCTGCGCCCACATGAACCAAAGCAGTACGCTGGGGCTTTTTCTGCCGTTGAGACCCAAGTCAACACTGGAAACAGAAGTTCTCCAGCTGGAGGGAGCACTGCATCAAGGACAAATACATGTTACATAGCACCTCTGCATGCTCACACTTGCACACACTGTGGATGTTTCTCCTGCTGTTGAGTGGAGCCATAGCTGAGCTACTTTTCAGTCCATATTTATGCTCCAAATGCACTGTGATAGAGGTTTGGGCAACCAGTCTGTAAGAGTCATCAGTCCTGTGTCACTGGTTCCACCTCCTCAGAGGGTGGCCATTTCTAGGAGTCAAGCAGAGTGTGAAGTAATAGAAGGAAGTATCAGGAGGAAGGAAATGCCTTGAAATGACTTATTAGACAGAACTGTTCCCCAGATGTATGGACAATGAGGACTTCATTGTAGAGGTAGAAATCAGTGTTGAATAGTTGCAACAGAAAGACTGAATTTTCTGATGAATCTTTATGAATGTCAAACTAATGACCAGGGTACAGAAACCCTAGGGGTTTCCATGACTGCAGCTATACTGCAGAGTTTCTACAGCTCAATCAAGCTTAAGAAATAAACCTGAAAATAAATGTCAGGTATGAAGAGCTATTATGCAGCTATTTGCAGCAAGGACAATGAAATTCTTCTTCAAAGAACCCATGAACATAGAACAAAAACATTATACTCTGGCTATATTTCAGGAGCATCTTTTGCAGCTGACAATTTCATAATATATATATATCTTTTTCTTTTAACTGCCAGTATCTGGCAATTTACAATAAGGACCTGGGATGGAGGTTTTGGGGTATGTCCACCTGCTCTGTCTACACACTGATTGCATCTACTTCTGCTTCCTGAAAGCCAAATTCTGCCCATGGTTATGGGCATAGTATTTAAAGAATGAAATGAATCTCATAATAAATCAATTTCTACTAGAATTTGAT
>JBCJKH010022278.1:0-13384 GCA_039877255.1 Loriculus beryllinus
TCCTCGTGGCCTCCTCTGGACTTGTTCCAACAGTTCCATGTCCTTTTTATGTTGAGGACACCAGAACTGCACACAGTTCTCCAGGGCTCATACTAGAATTCTCCCTCTTCCTTCCTGTCCCTTGTGTTTCAGTTTAGTATATAGGTTATTCACAGGGACCAGGGTTGTGGTGAGTGAACCCTTTCCAGTAGCATTGATGTAATCAGAGTGTAGGCAGTCATTGCTGTACCTCTGATACTAACCTTCTCTTCTTGTGTCATGGTGTTTGATAACAGAAGACAGCAGAAAAGGACATGCCAGACCAACTGTTTTGGCAGATGAGCAGAGAAAAATGCTCCACTTCTTTTTGAAGCTTTGCTCATAGATTGATTTGGGCTGGGGCTGGGGCGGGGGGCAGCCTTGCTTGACTTGTCCTGTGGCTTCAAGGCAGTGTCGTTCCAAGCAAACACTTGATTAAGTGTTTAGAAAACATTTTAGGATGGGATCCCTGCTGTGTTCCGGGTAGCTTGTTCCTGTGCTCCATTTAGACTGGATATTACAAAAAAATTCTTTACTGAAAGGGTGGTCAGACATCGGAGCAGGCCTCCTTAGGAAAGTGGTGGAATTGCCGTCCCTGGGAGTGTTCAAGAGCCGTGTAGTCCCTCAGTCACGTAGTTTTAGTGGTGGACTTGGCAGTACTGGGGTAATCGTTGGACTTGATGATTATAAAGGTCTTTTCCATTCTAGTTGATTCTCTGCTTCCATCATTGTCCTTGGTGTTGGGAATTGTTCTGGCCTAGATCTCTGTTGGTGCAGTTTCAGGCTGTTATTTCTTGTCTTATCAATTTCAGCTTTGGAGAAGAGAATCTGATTTCTGTGTGGCTGGAGGCTCGTTCCTTTTTACTCGCCTCTGACTAATAAACCACAATAATATGATAGTGGTTATGCATGGGATTTCATTTCCCTTGATTGCATCAGCAGATCATTAGCATTCTCTAAGGACACATTTGTGTGGGTGAGTGTTAAGCTCTGTCCTCTGCTCATGCTGCCCATTGCTTTCAGGGCTTAGCAGCACCCATCTTTGCCTGCACACCATCACCTGCATGGTAAAGCATTGCCCTGAATTTCCAGGCTGTTCTTGGACTGAGATCTTGGAAGCAGAACTCAACTTCTGCTTCTATCCTTTCTAGAGAATCTTCTGCAATGTTTTCATGACTGTTTTAGACCACTGTTTTCTAATTGTGCATTTTTGAATATTAAGGTAATGAACAGTGAAGAAAACCGTGACAACCTTTAAAGATTGACAGTGATTTATAATATATCAGATGTACATCCTTCTGTGAGACACATCCGTTGCTTACAGTCATTTGGTTTTTTTATTCCTTAACCAGTAAGGGCAGTGGTTTCTTCAGGAAAATATGTCCAACAAAGCTGCTGAAATGAGGAAGGAGGAGTTCAGAGGTTGCTGTTTGTGCTAGTCTACAGCAAACCGCTACGAAGAATAACAAGTTTAAGCTGAAAAATAAGATCTGTCTTTTGCTTCTGTCTGTTGCTTTTGTGTAACTTCAGGAACCCAAAAAGAGTTCTGAAGTGGCCTCTGCTCAAATGGGAGCAGAGCTTCAAAATGAAAGAAACAGTAGAAAAGGTTACGGAACATTTGACATAATCTAATTTAATTTTATTAGTACAAGTGCATTGTTTTGTGGTTGGTTCCTGCCCACGTTTCTCCTCTTCCCTCCAGAATTCTGTGTCATGATGTCTTATTTTGAATGCCCTGGAACATGTTGTATCACTTACAGAGATTATTTCTTTCTCCTAAAATGCCCATCCGTTGTTTTTAGGCATGAGAGCACAAATAAAGGTGAGAAATAATGTGGAAGTAATGGGAAAGAGAGAGAAAGTGTGTTGGGGATGTAGAAATCAATGTTTCTACTCTTAAGGGTGACCGGTTTTAAATGTAATAAAATAAAATGAGCTATTAGCAAGAAGTTAAGTTTTCATCAGATACAGCTCTGAATATGTTGTTTTCCAAATGAAGCTTTTCAACAAATAGCTCATTTGAAGTTGAACTGTCATTATTAGCCCAGAATTTTGGTAAAAGCAGACTCTTACACTGGGCATTTAAATCTCTTTTGTTACAGCATTGCTGTGACATTAACTTCACAAGAATAAGTTTCGCTTTCTATCAGAGTAAAAGGCCAGGTCTACATGTCAAATCTTCCCACCTGTTTCTGGAAATAAAGGTTGGGAGGCAAATGCCAGCGTAGCTTAGTGAATTGAAATTCTGAGTGCTGTCAGTGCTGTTTGCAGAAAGAACCTGGGGAAAAAGACTGGCATATGGAATAATATGGTTCCCTATTTGCTCATCAGTTGTTATACTAGAATTTATTACAAAATCTTGGCTATCTCTTCTAGTACATCTATGTAGCATGTGGGAGCTTAAGTTTAAATTGGCTCTTTGCTTTATTTAAGAAAAAGTAATAAAAAAAAAAGCTCTATAATTTGTTTCATATTTTTGCTTGAAATAAATTTTTGCTTTAAATAAATTTTTGCTTAAAATAAGAACCAACCAGGTTAGCCTTCTGGTGAATTAAATGTCTGCATTTAATACATTCAGAATAGGAAGCTCATAGTTCAGACATGCTTTCCTGGTCTTTTAATTCCCCTGTCATATTCTGCCGTATGTGATTATGTGAACTGTGACTGTCTGTCTGTGTAAATTAGGCTGGGTATTCTGGTCTAGATATAGCTAGGAATTAAATGCTGCTTTCTCAGCCGTCTCACTCTTGCTCTGCTTTAAATGTAATGGAGAATCAGAAAACTTGTTTTACTTTTAGTTTTTGCTTACATTAAATATTTAGCACTTTGTTCTGGTTGAAAAATCTCTGAGATTAGGTTTTTAGAGCAAAACTTGTGGAAATCGTTGTCTTGATTGGCTTCTCTGGCTCTGAAGGAGCCAGGGTAAGAAATCTTTCTAGGAGGCCTGATCTGGTGTTTTTCTCAGTAACACATTGATGTTTCCTGTGCACACCACAATGTTGTTTCTGTACAATTTTAATTTAAAGTAAAATGTGATCAGAGGCAGAGTCCCAGCTCTAGTACGGAGCAGAAAAGAGACCTGTGCACAGTGCAGATCATCTTGGGTTAGGGTGTCTGGGAATGGGAGAGGGTCTGTCCGCACTAATCCTGTGTCACTTAGTTAAACATCTCTCTAGATTAGGCACCTTCTCTGAAAATTACTGAAGATAATGGAAGTGGATTGCACATCAGAGTTCTGCTGGAGAAATTTTACATCACCTGTTGTAGGACAAGTAAATTGTCACCTCTTTTAAGGGCCACTGTTACATGAGCAAGATTTGAAAGACTTGAGGAGGTGTTAAGGGTGTTTCCCATCTGCATGGCACAGCACGCAGAGGAGCACCAGTGATCCTGGCTTGAGGTACACATCATGAGGGCGAGTGCTCTGTAAGCTTTTCTGAGCAACTCTATCAATTCATTCCTATTTTGACTGCAGTTACCCCATATCCCCGAGCAAAGCCTGCTAGTTACTTCAGGTGGCATTCACTCATGGCGTAGTGCTGTCTGCAGCAGAGATCTTATGCCCGACCGTAACAAGACTCTGCCCAGATCACCTGAAACTAAGGCCTCCGCTAATCCTTTTTTAGCATAAATATGTAAAAATGTATTAAACCAGAGTTGTGAGATGACAAAAATCTTATCTAAAAGAGAATTTTAGATGAATTGTTGAAAGAACTTTTAATATCTAATTAACTTCTTACACTTTTAATACCTTACGTATCTGGAATCAGTGGAGTATGAAATGTGAGTCCATCCAGCTCTACTGTGGGGTTTTCAGAAGCAGTCATGAAGATTTTCTTTTGTCATTTGATCATCATTTCCCGAGTGAAATGCAGTGCCCAAAATAATGTTGTTTCTAATGCTGTGTTAATAATTGCACTACGTGGATCTGCATCAAATACAGTTTGGCAGATGATATGGCAGCTTTGAAAACTGTATTACAGCATTTCAGTTTAAAATTTCCTGAATTAAAGGAGACATCTTATTTTCTGATATTTATGCTACAATTACACCAGAGGGTCTTGCAAATATAAAATGGAGACAGGAGGCTGCTGGGCACTGGGCAGAACAACCTGGGTATTAGGCTCTAGCTTTATAAGCTCTCTTAAGTGTGGTACACCATAACGTTTACAATGGAGCGAGTTTGATGACATGTAATTTATATGGTTATTATTGATTCACAGTAGTAAAGTACAACTGTTTTCTAAATTGCTAGAACCATTTTGCTTAGGTTTTTGAGGGGAGGTTATTTTCTGCTAGAAGAATGTGTCTCCTATAGATGTGTACTGTGCAAGACAGCTGATCAGAGTTGCTATCAGTGATATTCTTTGCCAGCTGGAGGGAGGAAGCTGATAAACAAGGCAGACAGCTTTGGAAACAAACCTCTAATAGTACATTAGGCATGTTTAAAACCAGCAGCGTGTTTCAGCCACTCTTAGCATATGTTTATTCATAGAAAATCAGCAGTAAAATATACTTGCCAGCACAGACAAGCGACAGAGTCTGCATGAGGTCTTTCTCTTTCAGACATCAAATACAGAAGCGTGTCTTGGTAATTGTTTTACAGTGGGGTTCTAATCATACTCTAGGCATAAGCTGAGCCGAGCAACTGGCCTTTTAATAGAAAAGTATTTGCTTTTAAGCCTGTTCAGCTTGCCACTTTGTTTTCTGGTTTTTGTGTGTGTGAGTGTATTTTTACATTTACATACAGTCACGGATATGTTTGCTCTCCATGCAGTTCAGAATATCATTATGTAAAATGTCACTGTCTGGGGCAACATTATGATGGATAAATCTCATTTTTGACCTGGGAGCTGTACAGTGTTAAAACAGCGTATGTTGCAGCCATGTAGCAAAAAATACTTGGTGTAGAAAATGGAGAAAATGGCAATGCATTGATTGAAAACTATTTTTGACGTAAGTCACCTTCAAAGGCAGATAATCTGGGAGTACAATTGAATATGTTGGTTGATTTGAAATAATACCTTGCAATTGCATGGGCCCAGGGTGTGGAAATATGTGTCAAAAAAGAATTAAAATATCCATTATTGTGTAAAATGTAGCTCTGCATAAGTAACTGGACAGGAATGGTACAAGCAAGCAGTTGTGATTTAACTTGGAGCATATGATTTAAAAATAGTGGCCACAAGCAGAACAGTGGCCAGCTGACAGAGAAATAAAGAGTTCTGGCTTCCTGAAAACCTCTGTTATTAGGAAAGCCATCTGGCAGTGTAATAGAACCAAGTGTTCTTGCCTTCAGCCTCTTATCTTTGCTTGTTAGCTGTCTTATTAGAGTTTAATATAATAGAAATTAATTGACCTCCATAACTTAATTGATGCCATTTCATTCAGGTATTTTCCCTCGCAGCATATTCTTTATTCTGAATTGATACTACACTGCCATATTGGGCTTTTTTTCCTATGAAGTTTCTCCATTCTCATTGTTTTGCATTACCTATATCTGGGCCAAGTTGCTCCTTTAATCTTGACAGGCAGCATAAATGAACATTTCCTGGTTTAACTTAGGTGTGATGGCAACCTGGGACTAGAGTTAAAAGATTGCATGAATAAAAATGTGTTGAATAAACTGCCATAAAATGACATCTTGTAGCTGTTAAGTATTTTCTGTGGTTCTATGTGCTAGCATAAATATAAGATTCAATTTAATTTCTGCCAAATTTGTGACCCATGCAGAGTTGCGACCCTGAGCTCAAAGATTGCTATTCTGAGCACAGTGGTCTATGCTTAAGCCGCGTTTCTTACATTTTCTTGTGGCCTGAAAAGTAGAATGTAATGATACATCAAACATGATGAATGTAAAGCCTGAAGGTTATGCAGTTGTGTCGTATGTTGTGCTGTTAAATAGTAATATTTCTGCTTCTAGTGTGTTTTCTGGAGACCATAACTGAGAACAAACTGGACTGGCCTTGCTGGAAGTATGGCAGGTTAGCACAATGGCAGGCTGAGCATGATGGACACCAGGCTCTATAAGCTTGTTTTAATAGGTCTGACTCTGAAGATTTTGCCTACTAAAAATAAACATATTGAATAGTTTTCAGATATTTTCTTTAAGGTTTCAGTTTTTGCATATAGTTTTAATGTTTTACACTATAAGCACATTTTGCTTAGCAAGGGATGAGATGTGGGAAACTCTAAAGATTTGCTCCCTAAAGCAAAGCAACTCCATGAAACAGTTCCCAGTCATAGGAAGGCACAACATAAAAATAAAAAAGCACACATGATATTTACCAATTCAGAAGTGATGTTGAAAATTACCTGAAGAATTCTGTCTCTTAGTTTTGTCTGTGAAGTAGATCCCTGAAATGGAAGTGAATTACATTTGCATTCTGATGATGAGTGAGAAGTTATTTGGAATGAAAGATTTGTTAGTACTTTCCATGTTTAAGTGGTAAATCAAAAAAGAATACAAAAAGAACAAAGAAATCCACTGCCATCAAAATCCTTTTTACCTCTCTTCCACCCCCTGGGTTAGTTTTGGGTTTGGTTTGGTTTCTTTTTTCCTCCCAGCCCTGCTATTCTGGTATTATCTGTCCTTTAATATACCTTTCCCTGAAAATGGGAAGCATAAGATGCAATACATGGCTGAAGTTGCTGCATAAGGAACTGTTGTCTGCAATGGAAAGGTGAGACCAAAGGATACTGTATGGTCAGGTAATGCAGGCAGCAGGGAAAATGGGAGCAGGCAGAATGAACTGTAGCTGGGCTCAAGTGCGATAAAAGCAAGGGAAATGCTGTCGCAAAAGTACCTCCATTAAGTGCCAGATCTCTCAGTAGTAGATGCCTTGAGTACTTGCTCCAGGAGCAGCTACAAGAAATGTGATGAGTTAGGAGGATCTTGTCTATGTATTTGTCAAAGAAAGGACAAAATGAAATATTTTGAAAATAATCCTAAAAAAATCTGTCAGCAAAGAGTTAATATAAAGTTTATGTACTGCCTATTCCATGAATCATCTGTATAAATCTTTCCCATAATTAGTTTTAGTTCATATTGTATAACTTTAATTATATATTATAATAAAATAAACTCATTTATTAGGAAGGATTTGAGGTGTTACATACATAGACTGAATAACAACTATGGACGCTGTTGAGGAAGGGTATTATCTCAAAGGATACAATTTGGGTGTCTCACCCACGCGTGATGGAATAGTTCTGGTTTTAACGCAGCCAACTCCATTACTACCCCTGCGTCCCCTGTCTGCCGTCTCTTCTTTGGATGAAGCAGCCCCCTGCTGCCTCATGGAAACCAAGCTCTTTCTCTCTTTTTTCTTTCTTTTCCTCTCCCTTTTCTTTTTATAATTTCTGTAACTCTTACATACTGTGCAATACTTTGGGAAGCAGCTTAGCATCTTTTCAGCTTGATTCCTGGTAATTTCTGAATTTCTTTGTTTCCCTACCTTTAGTTGCCCTTTGGAAGTTTGTATGCCGGTGTCCTATGAAGGGTCTGTGTTGCAGAATTAGGGATCTGGCTAACCTACTGAAGTGAGGAAGCCTAGGGGGAGCATGGGGAAGTGTGGAGTCGGCTAAGAATGAGAACATGGGGAATGTTAAGGGCTGACTTCTTTCTGCATTACAAATTCCAATTGTCTTTGGTCCACCACACACGAGTGTTGCTTTGCAGTTGATGAAAATTCATTACTGGTCTTCACACATGTGCATTGTAACTATATTCTTCCTCAGAGCTGCAGCCCAAATTATGAGTGGTTGCCTGAGCTGGCAGCAGGTTGTGTGAACAGATCACGTGTGGGAGCGTTGCTGCTAGGTTTTGGGCAGATGGGAACAATCTCAGAAGAATTTGGACCTTATTTGCCTTGAGCGTTGCTTGAGTGCTTTGTCACTACCACAGGAAAAATATGGTTGAACTTACACCCTTAAAAAGTCAGTGGCTGCGCTGGTGTGGTCATGGCTGTTCAGCTTTTCATACTATGGAGCCAAACGCTTTCAGAAATGAAAAGCCTTGTGTCTCTATTCGTCAGGTACATTCAGATCACGTTTTCTTGATGTTTTCTTTGCAAGCGCAAGCTGGCAGTGTTATTTTAAGTGACAGCAGAGTCGTGGAAGTCATGGTGTTTATGGCCATGATCTGGTGAGATCATGGTGATATCATTACAACTTGGTAATCTTCAGTCTCATCCCCATCAAACGAAACTTCTGTGTCCCATGGCAAGTGGAAATCTTTTTTCCTACAGTAGCAAAGTTACTGCAGTTTTTAGAAAGGCACTGTTCTTTTCCATTGGGAAAATCTGTCTCAATATACTGGCAAGTGATTTTAAGTTTGATTTTGATCGGCTGGGTTTTAGCTGCCAGGTGAAGGTGAGTTGGAGTAATGGGCTTGGTTTAGAGCTGATAGTATACTGATTAGAAGATCATGGTTAAATATAAAATGGCTTTTGGCTATGAAGTATTACATCTGGAAAGGCCATTTCTTTGGGTCAGATTGAATACTTGTGCCAAAGAATGATCTGTTAAGTCATCTTTACTTCAAAGTGCTGAGTAACTCACTGTCGTTGCAGTGAAAAGCTCTCACATTGTCTCCAAGTTCAGTCTAAGTGTGGATCGGCAAGTAATTCAAAAATCAGTTTGATTTGAAACTGGGTGGAGTGCCACAAATAATTGTATTTATTCTCCCTATCTTCTGTGAAACTGCCATCCTGCAGTATCCTTCTTGTCCCATTGCTTGTTTGGAGGCTTTTCAGAGGTTATGAAGTCTGTTCTTGTCATCTGGTGAACAGTGATGAGTAGTTGAGCATTCAACAGAGGAAACAATCCTGGAACCTGCTCACCCATTCAATGAGAGATAGGGATGTCTCCTGTGTGGTGATGCTGGCTATTAGCCTGAGCCTTAGAATTTAAAAGGAAGGAAGTGAAATCATGTGGGACCACCATCTCTCAGCGTCTGAATTTTCCTGAAAGCTTCACATTACAGCAGAGTTTAATCCACCCTGTATAGTGTGTCCTGGTGAAACCCCTTACAGAACACTAACTTTGCATAATGCTGGTAGTGTGCTACAACCACTTGATGGCACCCTTTGATTTGGTACATACCTCATTAGCCATAGCATAGTGCAGTGTAGCTGTAGTATTTGTAATGGAATAACACGTAAGAACTAAAGACTGCAAGGTATCTGGTTAATGTAGAGATGAAATGAATGAAACAGCAAGGCTAAGCTTTCCTGACCCTTCATGAGAGAATAGATGAAAAAAGGAAGAATAAGCTATTGTGCCGAAGGGAGATGATGAAATTCAAGATCCACACACATAATCTCTGGCTCAGCCTCTGAAATGTTAATCCCTGGGTAGAATTATTTGAGCTGTAGATTGCAATTTATCATCAAAATGGCACTGTGTCAAACAATACTTCTTGTATGTGTGATGTTTAGAGCTATCCAATTTTAATATAAAATGGTTCAGAGAGCACTGCCGAACATTTAAGTAGCAACTCGTTAAGCTCAGGATGTTTTTGCTCATTTCTGTGTAGTAATTGCGTACAGTTATATTCTATAGATCTTTCTTAGGGTATTTTACTAGCTATATAGTATGCTTTAGGGAGTGATCTGTTTTGATCAGAGCCATGACAGCTGATGGGACTGCTTCACAGGAATTGTAACACAAAGCGGTCTGGGATGTTTATTTTGAGGTGCTCAGTTAATTTTTACAACAGAGAAATCTGCTAAAAAATTGCTGGTGGCTTAAAAATCCATTGGATTTGAGTTTAATGTTTTGCCAAGTTGTGTGAACAATTATTTTGAGGTTACAAAAAATATTTTCTTATTATGTTTTACAAACTGGAATGCCCTTCAGGTTTTTCCTTCCTTGCTTTTCAAGTATGCCAGTAGAGGGAGTTGAAAAATTACCATCTCAGTAAGGATAAAATGGTCTGTATTAAAATTCAGCCTTTTCTCCTTAAGAAATCTTAGTATTTCGTACTGTCATCTGTTGCTGAAAGTAGAAGAGCCAGTACCTTGAGAAAATAGAATTAGAAAATAAACTCAGCCCAGATGGTTTCTGAGATGTAGGAATGTGTAAAACTGTGTAATTACTAGAGAAGAATATTTACATCCAAAGATATATTTAAAAATATGAATTGCACTTCCCACCCACCCAGTACTTATGGCTTGTTTGAAAATCACTGTGTAATTGTATTGTTGCAGCAAACCCCAGCGTGTTTTAGTGCATGCTCATAAATTTATGTCTCTGCTTTTATTTTTAAAGTGGCCTCTATATAAATGTGCAATTAAATTGTGTAAGGCCTTTGCAAATATGATATACTCAAACATAGGGGGTTTTGCTTGGGAAAGGTGAGAGACTAAAGGAGGAGAAGGGAGGAAGCAGAGTGTAAACTGTGCCAGCCTGGCAAATTCATAATTCCTCTGTAAAAGTTATTTCAGAAGGCACTGAGATTTGAAGTGGAAACTATTTGGTGATCTTCACGTGTTTAAAAAGTCTCTTTCATTATGGTGGTAATTAAAATCTCCTCTAAAAATATGCCAGTATCCACAAGAGATTTTGAAAGTCTTTGGTATGTTTGGTTAGCAGGTATATACCCAACGCTTTGGAATTGTAGGCCTGACTGAGCAGTCATGATGACTGTGAACTGAACTATGAAGGAGACATTTGTCTTGGAGTGGGACCTTTTGTGTTAATCCTTCCAACCTTTATATCGCAGCATTTCGTGATGGTATTTAGTCAATGAATAACTTGTATTGTGCACTTGTGATCCCTCTCCATCAGAAATGAGTGTCTGTGTGGAATAAGTATCAGTGTTAGATAAGTATTATTATTTTATTTTATACTTCTCCTGCACTGTGGCCTTTTTTCCTCAGAGGCTGACACCTTAGTAGCACATGTAGTTACTGGATTAATATTTATAAGTGGATACTTGGGAGATGAATGCAATTACATTGAGTGTGCAGCTGTTTATTTGTGCATGCGGTTGTTTTCTGTGCACCCTAGATAAACATGTTATCAGCATATATCTTAACACAAATATTCATGTCTCAAAATTACACATACCAGTGAAGCTTTACCACTGTCTGCCCAGCCCGGACACACTAGGCGCAGAGTATAAAAGCACCGTCACTGGGAGTTTTGCTGCTTTAGAAAAGCAGTTTTTCTCCTCTGACTGCATTTTGCATGTCTCTCTGATGTGAGTTCCTGCATCAGATTGCTATTTCTGCCTTTTGCTGCTACATCAGCCTTGGTATTTTAGCTGTTCGGGCTTGCACTCTCTTCCTTGCTGACGTTCTGCCTCCCTGTTAGTTCTGTGTGTTATACTTGAAAGCAGGCGAGAGTTCAGAAAATGTGTTGGACAGAATTACTCAAAAGTATATATTGCACTGCAGTATCTCCTTGTATTAGATGGTTAAAGTTTTTGCTACTTAAAGCAAGCCACCCCTTAGTCGAGTCTATATTTGTGGGCCTTTTATGATTAAAGTATGTTCAAAACTACCGGTGTTTACTAGAATCAAGAAAGTTGTTTCATTCTTTTACACTGCTGTGAAAGATGAAAGTTGTGTTTAACAAATGGGGAGTTCAAATTTGGTAATAGCTTTAATACCAGGTGTTTTGACCCCTGAATTGCGATGTATTTGGGGATCGAATTTGATCAACTTAGTAACACTGAGCCATTCAAGTGTGTGTTTGTTTAACCTTCCATTACACATTAGACACTTAGGAATTTTGTGTCCTGTTTTGCAGCATGGTGGTAACAAAACATAAAATCTGTCTTTAAACCAGAAATTGTACAGAAGCAAGTCACAACAAATCTTGAAAGTGTTGTTTTGTGCTCTGGCTGGAAATGGTATGAAGTCTGTTACAGAACAGCTTTTGAATGTGTCCAGGATGTGTACATGGATTTCACTGTCAAGCCTTTAAAAATTATTTTCTTCTAAGTAAAGAGTCTGAATTGCGGTGTATAAAAGGAACAAGAGGGCACTTTAACTTCTTGGCTCTGATTCTTTTTAACAAGTAAATCTACTGTATTTTCAAGCTGCAGCTATCAGAAAAAAAAAATACACAGCTGTGTATAGTGCCTGTGGATTTAGTTTTTTTTTACTGAAGCAAAGCTAATGGCTGTCAAGAAAACTTTGTTCTGAGCTTACTGTGATATCTGGCTTCTCTTTCTTTCTAAGGAGTGCACTAAAAATAGTGGTAGTCGGTCTCTGTTTTGATTTTTAACTTTGAGTTTGTCTTGCGAAGGAAACCCGTCTTTAAGTGCCTGACTGGATTTTTGACTTGACAACATCAAACCCAAACACATTTTTGTTGTGCACGTTGAGAGCTTCTGCATTCCCGAGCTAATTGAATGTGAAGTGTCACGCAGAATCACAGCGTTTGCTGGTGAACCTGGACAGACAATAATACTATATTGAAGCTTGTTTTCTGTGCAGTTGAAGCACAACAGCGTACCCTTGGTTTTGTTCAGGATAGATCTGAATTGATGCTGGCTTACAATTATTACTCACAGGGCATTATCATTTCAGATCTGTGCATCTACTTTTAAGGTACGCCAATTGCTGTAATTAATTAAAGTGCTGCAGATGCTGCTGGTTAAGCCAATTTAAAGAACAGAGCGTGAATTTCCAGTTATGTGAGCTAGATAATGATAATGCCTTAACGTGGTAGTCGCTCTTGTGAGCCAATTACCGCTCCAGATAGCTGAAGCAGGTCTGTGGTTCACCCTCTCTGCCTTCGTCCGTTCTGAGAATACATGTCTCCTTTTTATGCCTTTTACTGCTGAGTAATCTTAGTTTTCCTCCCTGGTTATGGGGTGGTCCGACTGACAGCTTTTACTCTTAATAAGCTTAGAGGTAATAATCCAAGCCCTGTAGGTCACATGTACAATATGCCTTTTAGTTTCATTTTTTTGCCGCTCTAGTTTTGCCAAAACATCAGGCTCCCTGTAATAGTATATGAGTGCTATCGCTAACTACCTGGGACTGAAGCACTTTCTGGTAATTGATTAATGCAGATGTCTCCTAAGTGTTTTTACGTTACAATAATTACGAGATTAAGTCTGCTTATGTTTTGTTTTGGTTGTCGTTCGGATTTCCCTCCCCCATTTGCTTTTATTGTGGAATATTTTAAAGTATGGATGGATCAAATATTAAATGAATTAACATTGAGAATTTTTCAGTTCCATAAATCAGGTTAACTTCACAGCCAAGAATTAGAGAAGAAAATATTTTCATTAGAGAGGCTCTGTATTTATTAATTTATTTTTGTATTTTTTTTGGTGGTGACAGGATATGTTAATAAATAAACCACTAGCAACGTCTTTGGATTTTGTACACATGTGGACTTGTTT
>JBCJKH010022279.1:0-16295 GCA_039877255.1 Loriculus beryllinus
GCAGTGTTCAAGGCCAGGTTGGACACAGGGGCTTGGAGCAAGCTGCTCTAGTGGAAGGTGTCCCTGCCTGTGACAGGGGGTTGGAACTGGACGAGCTTTAAGGTTCCTTCCAGCCCAAACCTGTGTTTGGTTGGAGTCTATTAACATGTTCAAAGTATTGTCTATCTTCCAGTTTTACAAATAACTATGTGTTTTTACCTTAACTCTGGTTTGTAGAAGAGTAGTCTTACAGTTCCTAGTAATATGGTAGTACATCATTTCTACAGATATGTAGAAACATATACAGATATGATAATACTTAAGACAGAGACAGCAGAACACTGCCAGAGTCTAGGATCCCCAGAACATTCCCTGGGTAACCAGGTAATAGCTTTGTTCAATAAGCTGCAGGAGCTAGTAGAACAGGGTAGATAATGTGGCAGAATTCCAATGATCCAGTGTGCTGAAGCTCACTTACTGGCAGCCAAATAATAGTGCCTGAACTCTGATGGAGTTTACAAACTCCACCTAGTATATACAGAATTCTTTTTAGGAATTACTATACACTAAGTCTCTACATCCTGACTCTTCACCTTTGAATCAGGAGAACTGTGCATTCTTCTTTCCATGACCAGTGTGTGACATAACTATTGGCAAGGCATTTGCAAGTGTTACAGGTACTGTATTTACCCATATGTGTGTCTGCCAAATTCTTCAGTTCTTATGCTGCCTTTACTCCCTTGTTACATGGAGAACTTCCATAGAGATGAAGCTCCTGGCAATCAAAATTAGTCTGCCTATTGAAAATGGCTGAAAGAGCAGTAAAACAGCAGCAACAAATGCAAGTTACTAAATACATGCAAGTGTATAGGCAGATTTTATATGAGTCTGTTTAATGTCCAAGCTTATTTAATGTTAGTTAATGACAGAAAGAGTAACTATACTTACAGAAAACACTGTATTAAAACATACCATAAACCCCAGCCAGGACAAAGACAATAACATAGAATTAGAACTGATTACAACTGTATGCCAAGTCACTGAGGTTTTTCAATTATATAAGTAACTGAATTCAGGGATTCTGCCGGATTGACAGAGATGGGATCCACTTATGATTATTGCAAAGGAAACTTAAGCAAAATGAGGTTCAAGTTGGGATAAATATTTTTGGCATCCACAGAACATTTTCACCGCAAAAAATAACACCGAAAAGTTACTCTTGAAAAGGCCTTAGTTTAGACTGAGTGCCACTATGAGAATATTGCTAGGTATGTTTCAGTGGTCAGATATTTGCATCTGCAAAACTTATAGCCTAAAAAAACCCCATCCTATCACCTTTCCACCATGTACAACAAATACTTCTATTTTTTTAAGATACAAGGTTGCTGTCAGACTAGAATGGTCTCCTTTTACTAGTGCTGTCCAATTTAGCCAGAATAGTCTACTAGCATAACCACCAAATGGTTTTGAAAACTAATACAGAGACAACAATGAATTTAATTGTATTCATGCTGTTCATTCTGACATGCTTTGCATAAAAGGTTATCGGTATAAAAATATCCTATAAGGATATTAATATAAGGAGCAGTAGACAGAGTTAATGGTAATTTTTTTAGAAAGATATTATGATCAAGAGGAGTAAAGGCAACAGAACAACCCCGTAACACGCCACAGAACAAGAATGCTCAGTGATCCATTGTCCATGGACAAGGTTGACCTAACACGACAATTCATGTGACTCCTCAGCCCCAAATCTTTCTGAGGTTGCAGCAGCCAACTACCTTGAGCTTTAGTTTGTCGTCTAGTCTCACCTCATCTGTCCAGACATGGCACTGTGTACAAAGAGAATGCTTATGCTGCAGGTGTCTGGTAAAGTCAGTCAATCCTGGGAGCACATAAGCCTTACCACAAATACACAGTAAAGGCCTTCAGCACATGTCCAGAATTATCATCTGTAAGAAGAGAGGAAGGACACTGACTGGCTGCTGCCACTACCATGCCAGAACACACTATACATGCACTAGATCCATTATGCAGTAGTAGAAGATGGCAGTGTGGCTTGAGACATAGCTACAGGCCACACTGAGAACCACAAAAGAAAGGAGAATGCATCGACCATAGGGAAGTCTTTTTGCTTTATGCAATTGAGAAGTTTCTGTGCTACCAAATAAAATAAAACAGCTTAAACATAAGTCAGAATATATTAACCTTTTGTTCAAAGTGATAGCAGATACAAGGTTCTTAAGTACCACACTGGAAGACATTAGGCAGTAGTGAGAAAGTCAAAAGTATTCAAGCAATGATTAAATATTTATCCAAAAGATTTTCAAGAACATGAATACCTATTTTATAGAACAGAAGTGATAAAAAGATTGAAAACATGTATATTTTTGTAAGAATACATATAATTCTTATTAATCTTACCACAATAATAAATTCTTAGAAAAAGTAGAATTGATCAAAAGCCTCATTTGATTACATTTCTTTAAAAAACAGATTCCTTATTAGTAATATTGAGAGCTCTTCCAATTATTTTTCTATGATAAATCATATTTCTATTCTTCTGCTGCTCATAAAACATCAGTAGTAGGTCAGATTGAAAAGCAACTTTTTAATACCATTTGGAATATTTTCAACAATGGAAGCTGCTGAGAGCACCTTCTGCTCCTCTTCGACCTCCTCACACTGGAAGAATTGTTCACCAGCTCCTACTCCTCCTGCTACCTTTAATCAGCTTTTTGTTCAGGACAAGCCTTCCCCTCTGGGACAGGGGAAAACCACAGCAGCCTAGTTCCTTTCAGAAAGCCTCTGTCAAAAATCTTTTTTCCAGAGTAAAATGCTTTCAGCATCTGAATTCATCCCCTGCATACTTACTCATGCCTAAAAAAAAACCCAACACAAAACCAAAACCCACACCACCACACCAAAACTGACAACCAACGAACCCAGAATTAGCAACTTCAGAAGGCATGACTTCCATTTGAAAGAACCGTATTTATTCCTGCTATATATTTTTTCATGTGTCTGCATAGTTTCACTCAGTTTTTTGACCTGTGCATGCATCAGACTAACAACAAAAGCTATTCTTGAAAACTGTGTAAAACATGTAATATGATGTTAGTAGCAACACCCTCAAGATCATTAAGTATTTGCTCTTCACTTCATAATGCTTTTCAAAAGCTGGTACCTAATATTTTTAGATTTCATACATGATTTTGCTTGCTGTACTACTGAACTGTTTTGGTTTTCCTTTGTTACTAATCCTGTCAAACCTCACAGGACTTTGGGTATTCAAGACCACTTCCTATTTTCTCATTTCGTGCTTTCTTCACTAAAGCTTGTCAAATACTTTACAAGTTCTTCTGTTACCAATTTTCAAGCTAGATGGTTTTAGTAAGTGAATGTTATGGGAGAGATCTGCTCACTAGTTAAGAATAATGATGAGTGGTTTGACATTCCAGGAGTAAAATTTCAGATCAACCTTTCGTTTTCTTACTCTCTAAATGTAAATTAGCAACTCCACCAAATAACAGCAACCAGAAAAATTCAGTCAGCCTCCATTTCAGGATGCAGTGTCTTTCTACATTCACAGGTAGAAGAACTATGTCAGAAATCTCTCGATACACCGAAAAAAATATGTACTGGGAATACATACTGAGGAAGTGTTCTAACATCCTGAAGGGGTTTTGGATTGCTATCCCAACAGAATAGAAAGCTCAAATGTATGCCAAATTACACTTGTTATTAGGGATGAGAGTGGATTATAGAAGAATATATTACATTGTGTAGTAATGGTCTTATTTACACACAATGCTCTTAAAGAGTTATTTTCAACTTTGTATTGAATGACATAGGTAGTTGTTCTCTGAAGTTTAAATGTCCAGGAAGCATATTTTCTAAAAGGCTAGGCCAAACTTGTCATGTATGCATCACAGCCCTAAAAGTTTATGGTATTCCTTACTGTTAAAGGCATTCTACAAGGACAAATACAGAATTTGTTTTCAAGTAACTGATTTTCAGTACACTCATCAAAAGAGTTTCACATAAAGATGGCATTTCTTATAAGAGAACATCATATTGCTTTGGTCTCTTCCCCTTCTATGTGTGGATATCCATATCAGAAGCATAAAAAACTAAATCTTCAGACCTAAGATTATATCTAAATTGGGAGTTGATTGATCATTTTATGTATACTTATTATTTTACTGCTATTTACATATTTTAGAAGATATATGCTTGGGTACAAGCCTTAAGGCTGGAATCTTGATATATCACTATTCAAAATTAAACTTTGGTAAGGGAATATATATTTTACATTCTTAAGTGAAAAAAAACAAGGCTAGAATTCCATCTGCAGAGCTGAAAGACTGCACACATGAATGCTGAAGTCATCCAGGCTTTGCTCCCACACAAACTTCACTATGAAATACCATGAAATGGAAAGCCTTCATAAAAAATGAGAGCACCTGAATGGTTTAGGTCAATCTTTTTTGCAGATTCCCAAGAGACTTATTTTGTCAGAAAGATGTTTGCTGCCATGTTTTATTTCCAGTGGTAACTCCAGGTGCTAAAAGGGCTATGTATTACATATAGCACAATTTCACCTCTGTTCTGGCTGTTAGTATTGCAGAACAACAGCCGTATGCCAGGAAGGAGTTTAAAAGTCTCAGAAAGCTGAAGTACCAGGAAAGGCAAATAAGCTCCTTAAGAATTTGTTTATTCAATAAAAAAATTTCTGGCAGAAACAGGATTTCTGTTCAGAATTCATACAATTAACATGTGACAAAGAGCTTTCCAGGTAACTTATTAGATAATTGAGAAGTTCCATTGTGACCCCAAAGATTTGCATGAGGCCTACTGCAGCCTGAACTATTTTTGATTTTTCATGTGCGCCTTCCTTTTAACAAGTTACTCCACTAAAAAAGAGCCTCAGAATTTCCTCAGATTTTATTTTTCCTTTCACTGCTAATAATGGCTATAAAAAAGTAGAAATATTCTCTAAATCTGAGTCACCTGCAAGTAGCATTCACAATGATAAAGTTATTGAACTAACAGTATTTTTAGAAAAATCAGACATACCACCTTTGCTTGGTATCTCCTGCACCATGTGAATCTGTTACAACTACTGACCTCAGGAACTCTTGATCTTACATACATGTTTAATTCATTTCATTACTTCATTATTTTATCTCCGAAGACCCTTTCTAATGGTCTAGAACCCTACTGCAGCTAAACACTGTAGAAGAAAATCAAAAACTATTCATCAGGATGTATAGGAGGTATGAAACACCAAACTGTATGCATACAGATGGAGGACTTGCAAAAAACTGCAAGGCTCCTTTTCAGGGTGAAAAGCAGGAGTACTGACATGAGAGTACAGACTATTTAACATTCTCTAGCACATATTCATTTAAGGAGAAATTTAGATCAACATGAGACACTCAGATATTAACAGGAAATTCCTAAGTGCAGGATGCAACATGTAAGAAGGGAGGGGGAAGAAAAAAGAAAAAGGTAATTTTACATTACCAAAGGCCAGAGGTGACATCTTAGTACATAATAGAAGACAGAATGGGTCAGTAAGCTGCTAAGGACCATGAAAAGTAAGACACGCAATTTGATGCAATAGAGAAGAAATCACAATGGGAATATAAAAACCAATGGCAACTTTCTCAGAGTGCTGGTCAGGAATAATGATCTTGCAATAAAGCAGTAGCATTCCAAAGGTATTGTACAAACCAATTTTGCAACTGTGTCACAAGAACAGGCAGCTGCTAACTAGCTGAGTCATACTAAGTAGGTATGATGCATACAAAGATACAGCTCTATTTATCACATCTTAGGTATAAGACAACGCATAACACGGTGGAAATGAAAACAGACTCAGATCATATTTGCAGATAACTTTAGATAAGTGAGAAAAATATTGTTATTGAGAATGACGAAAGCACACAAGGTGGAGGAAGAAAAAAGTGAAGAATTCTATTTTTCACTATTTTGCTCTTTAATAAGCAGCTAAATATTGAACAGATAAGTCAAAATATGACTTTGGCCAGACCAATAAACTGTTAGTGCAGGTGATTTTTGCCTCTGCAAATGAAGTTACCCAGAATAAAGCATAGCAGGAGAAAAAAAAAAGAAAAAAAAAAAAAAAGTCTTCTCTTTTCTCATTTATTTCCAGGCAGGCTAAATTTTAACTTACTTTGTCTCTCAAAATCACAGACAAAGGGAAAACCTGTCCAGGCAACTGGTAATTTGGGCATTATTTTTGTTCTCCCTTCTGTACATTGGTGTCACTACAATCATCTTGCCCTGAACAGACTCCATGAGTTAGCTATATTCAGGACCTACCAGTATGCCAAACTAGCTCATTTTTCACTCATTTTTCACCGTATTCATCAATCATTATTTTAATGCATCTTCAGTAAAGACAGAGCTCATGCATAGCATTTATCCATTTCTGTCAACAGAAAGCCCAGAAGTTCTCATATTCATATAGACTGTTTGCTCAACTTGCAGATTATGTATCATCCAGTTTCCTACACACTCTATCAAGTGGCAAGTTACAACTAATTTTATTTAATAGTTGTTTTTGGCATAGAAATTACACCAGGAAGCATTTTAAACTCAGCAACGCTATTATTGATAGGGCTTTTCTCAGGAGTGGCAGTCTCAGTGTTGCAGTTCAATTGATGTACCTTCTCACAGTTCTGCTCTCAGAGCTGTTTAATGCTGTGCTGTGTATTCAGCACACCTGAAACATACCATCTCTGTATAGTAAAATTATGGATGTGTGTTTGGATAAAACATAACAGTCAAAGAAGATGGGCCAAAAGTAACCTGTTCTTTATGATTATACAGCCAGGTTCTCCCTGAAATGCTATTAGTATCCCTTTCCTTTTTGCTATGTAAGAGGGAGTTACAGGATGATGATTGTTCTCACCCATCTGTATTCCAATTTCTCCACAGATCATGAGAATATATGAGCAGAATTTAATTTTATAGATGGGCAAATACTTGGACAGTGGTTGCATATACGTAGACGCTGAGGGGTAATAAAAGTCTGAATTTCAATGATGAGTACATTCTATAAGCAGTAGCACCAAGGAACATCAGCTTGTAGAAAAGGGATAAAAAGAGATAATAGGAGCTTAGCCCTCCGGGCTGTTAAAACACTATGTATGTAAGTGGGCTTCAATGTCACTCTGAAATAACCCAGACACTTAATTCATTTGATTCTAAATACTGGAATCAAAATCAACATCCATAACGATTTTGATTCCAGTATTTGGAATCAAATTTTGATTTCCCATTTGGGCTAATTCTTTTTGATTTTTAAATCTGAAAAGCATGGCAGGAGATGTCTAAGGAATTACAAGAAGCCCAACTAACTCCAAGTCAGGGTGTAGATACAAATAATAGATGTTTTTCCTTATATCACTGAGAATTAACACAAATAATGCTTCTTTCGTGTCAAGAGGAGGTTACTAAATAAATCAACTACAGAAATCTGTTACAATAGGAAGGCACTAATGCCAAGACAAGAATCTCCAGGTATTAAAGCCTAAGTCCATACGTAGGACAGTGAATGGTTAATTAGTTACCATAGTACAGGGAAGAAAATGGAACTGCAGTGAATAAGCTCTAAAATCACTACAGAAGATAAGAATAGAGAAATATTATATATGTGATGAGCTCTACCAACAAAAAATAGGGCCAATTTAAACAGTGCTGACAAGGATTATTGGAAATATCAGATCTTTGCCAAAAACATTTAAGAGAGAATTTCATACTCATAGAATGGTGTCAGACACATGGAGACAATGACGGAGATAAGATAAAAAGATGCAGAAAAAGTCAACAAAGCTACTAAAAAATCAGGCAACTTTTTTTTCTTAAAATAATTATTTCTGGTCTGATTATTTCTCTTGACCCAGTGGAACTGCTTCTCAAAGTTGTCACTTAGCTGCCTTCTAATACAAAAAAATCTTTGTAACAGATTCAGTACTCATAATGTGTATTTCATTTGCAGCAAAAATCAAGTATTTCAGAAGAGTTTTATCAAAATTCAGCTTAGGTGAATGTTCTTGACCATAAGCGTTTTTTTCCCTTAAAGAATCATAGAAAGAAAATGCAAAAGGGATTCAAGCATTTAAGACAAGCTTGTAAAATGTAGGGAATATTTTTGGAAATGATTTTGTAGTCTAATTGCATCTCAAACTTATCACTTAGCTCCCTCCTAATAAGAAAACTCCTTGTAAAAACTGTATTAGCAACCAAAAATACTGACACAAGAATTAGGAGTGAAGATGAGTTGAAATGATTTCACATCTCTGTACCAGTAACAATAACATATTGTATAAAATTATACATAAAGAACTCCTTTCCTACATGCATGGGATGTGGATTGAATAGTTTCACCTGCCTTCTTCAATGATGATCTAGTCTTATTCTGGTTTGGAGGGTAGGAGTTGCAGAAGGACATACTAGCATCTTACTCCAACACCGCTATGCAAACTGAAAAATATGTTTGAAGTATCACCTATAAAAGTTTTTCCTTTAGCCACTCCCATTTCAAGGACTTTCACCACCTCAACTGCTGTCAATTCCAATCACCAGAACTGTGGAATCTCCTGGGTCAACTGACATTTTAACCTGCACTGTGATTCTATGATAAGTTTTACTGTATAAACAGCAGATTAGATAGAAGGCACTGAAGTTGCTTCAGGTACTGATATAGTTCACCTTGCCTCAGGTATCTGCTGAAAGGCATGTGTTACATAAAATATGAGTAATTTCTGGGAGGATTTCACATTTAGCCATCGAAGCCACTGAAGCCCTTCCAGTCATTAGAAAAACCAAGACCATCTATTTGGCATCTTTGAAGAGCACAGAAGCTCTCAAGAAACAACTTCCAGTAATAAAATTAGGTATGCAACTAGTCCTGTATAAAATTCATGTAAAACAACTGCAGATATGTAAAGGAATACAAGAAAAGCAGAAGCACTTTAAGGTTTACTTTCTGATTTTACAATATAGATTAATTCTTCCTGAAAAGCAGCTGTTTTCAAACATAAAAACAGCACATTTAAGAACTACTAGATGACAGAATCATTATGTGTTCCTACCCACAAACCTCTCTCTTAAGCATCACGTTTTACAAAGCTGTCAAAAAAATAAGTTCAAATGAAACCCTTTAAAGGTTAACTCAGGCAACCTAAATGTGATAGCAAATACATGGTTCCATATGCCTAAATATTCATGTGTTTTTCCATAGTTACTGTATTTGTGTAAAGGAAAAGCTAACAGCATTAAAGGGAATTATACAGGAATAGTTATTCATTGCACCAGATCAATCAGCCATATCAACAAAAAGTCAAAGAAAAGAAATTAAATTTAAAATTTCCATACACATTAAAAACTTTTTTTTTTAATTAATTTAATCCCAGATTCTTATTGAAGATCCTGAGGAAATAAATGGGGAGAAAACTGTTACTCAATACTATTTTAGCTTAAAAATTTCCCAAGACTCGCAAAATCTGGTGTCCAAATTAACCACCTTTGTACAGCAGGATGTTACTACTGTCTACACAGTAGTAACACTACTAATCACTACACATACTAAGTGATGTTTGGAGTAACAGTAACCAGATAAACATTTAGCAAAAAGGCACACACATCCAAACAAAAAATACTGCAGTCATGTGAAGAGCACCTCCATTTCCCAAAAGTATCATTAATTAAATAAATCTGTCCAGTGGAAAAAAGTATCCAAACAAAGGAGTCTTAGCTTCTGTCTTTTTGCTATAGACTGGGGGCGAGGCAAATGAAATTGTATTTGGGGCTAAGAACTTGGGGATTACTGCCTTGGGAGGGTAGGAAGGTGGAGGCAAAAGAGGCCAAACACTGGGGAGGAGGAAAGGAAGAGAAGGAAAGAGAATAAGGAGCAAAAGGTGTGCTTACTGTTTGGTTATCTTCATACAGCTTCAAGTCATATCCACTCAGCTCCACACAGAAAATTATTGCTGTAACCCCCTCAAAACAGTGGATCCATTTTTTGCGCTCAGATCTCTGTCCACCCACATCCACCATTTTGAAAGTCAGTTCTTTGAAGGTGAACTTATTTTCTACAATCCCTGTGGTCATGTCCCGAGAACGCAGAATATCTTCCACTGTAGGGATGTAGTCCAGTGCTGCAATCCTTTCTAGGTCATTTAAGTAGTATGCAGCATTATCCTCTAGGTGGTACTCATTGGAGCGGCAAAAACACTCCTGCACACCAGGGTCTGCCCAGAGCCGTTTCATGACTCCAAGGAGCTCAGGGGTAATCTCACCTTTGCTCTCAGCTGGGCCTGTCAGGGCAAAAAGCTGTACAGCATCATATGCTCTGTCAGGATTGTGAAACTCTATCTTAAGGGTGGCTAGAGCCCGAATAATACGTGTGAGAGAGTCAATTGCATTATAGATAATCAGAGGTTTGTATTCCTTACAGGCCTCCAAGTTAAAGCCACCACTATGAATGATTTTCATCTGCTTTACAATAGTGCTCTTCCCAGAATTGCTGGTACCCAGGAGTAGGAGCTTAATCTCTCTTCGCTGTCGCTGACTTTCAGAGCGCAGGTGGCGGTCAATCCTACGGGACCGCCGCGCTGCCTCTTTCTCCTCAGAGCTTTGCCGACATCCCATGGTATAGCAGGTGGTTACAGAGGGGGAGGCTTGGAGATTGTCTCACTCTGTGTCTCTGAGAAAGATCTGCGGTGTCTTTCAGTTCCCGTGCCAGGTACACCTTGAACAAGAAAAAAAAGTTGCTCTCTAATACCTGATGGTCCAAGATGCCTGTACCACCTAATTCAGTCCCAGCAGGGGTGCAAACCCATGTAGATATGCAACCACAGAAATAGTCTCTTCAGCAGATCTCATGGCACTCCCCTTTCCAGCGCATAAACAGTGGCACATTCCTGTTACTGAAGGCACACTTCCCGTTGCCACTGTTTGGCTAGATCCATGAAATACTCTTTTCTGTTCTGCATAATTATTTTGCTGCCTTCTGTCCAAAGGTAAGGAGCTGCACTTTCACCTTCTCCGCTCTAGCTCTTGTCTTTTAATTGTATATTTTGGTTGCTGTGGTGATGCTGCTAGATAAAGCTGAAGTTCTTTTCAATGGTGCTGTACTTGTTTTGTTTCTCTTCCCCCACTTCTTCAGCTGATCCAGTTCAGCTCTGTAAATCAGTGCTTTCCACCTGCCAAATGAGAAAAGAAATGAATGAAATGAGAGACTCCGCTTCCTTGCTGCAAACCACTCACTTTCTCCTCTTCTAGACTTCTAAACCTTTAAGTATCCCAATAATGGATCAGAAAATACAGATGGAAAAATATGTAAAGAAAAGCAAAAATCTAAAGCTATAGCAAAAATGTAGGGACAGCTGAAGCTTGCAGACCTAAGAAAATGTGGTTTCTGAACAACAGTAAATCAAATCTCCTTTTCAGCCTTCTGAGTTTTATTATCTAAACCTACATGAAAACAAACAGTGCTGAGCTGTGCCCCAATTTCTCCCTCAGCAAGAGCTTATGGCAGTGCTTTTCCTGCACAGTCCTGTTCTGACTGGTTTTCCTGAAGTAGAAAATGAAACAGACTCACAACTACTTTCCCCAGTCTCTCTATTTATGTCAGTATCTTGTACTCAGACAGATGTCCTCCTGAGTTTTCTTTCATCTGTTCTGAATGCACGGAACATTTAAAAATCTAAATTAAGAAGCAAAAGGAGGTGATCGACTCTGCTTCATGATTTTGCAAACACAGAATTACTCATCTTTGCAGAATACAGTAACAGATCATCTTTCCCTTTGGAGACCAGTACTATTTGACGTACTATGTGCATCCTGCTTAATCAATAAAGTGATGCATTACTACAACAAACTTTGTAAGCTTCCTTCCATGGCCAGGCTAAGTGTTATTAAGCTTCCTCTCTTCCATTTTTAAAACAGGAAATTCTGAGGTACAGTAAAAGTGAATAGTGACTGTAAGTACTATACTTACTATATATGTTTACTAGAAGTAAGTATAAGTGAATAGTGTTTCATACAAAAAGTACAGGAAATGCCATCCCAAACTAGGGCTGACAACTTTGCCGTGACTGTTAGAGCAATTAGTCTTTCCCAAATTAGGGGTTAAGCCTCCTATTTGGAATGCTGCAGAAGGCAACAGCAGGAAGCAGCTACCTCTCACAGAGGGAAAACACATTACTAACAGCTGATTGGTGATAACTTGCCTCTTTCCTAGGAAGGGCTTTCTGTTCCCACTAAGCTTCGAGCACACTGGGCAGCAGAATCACAAATGTCATGGCTTCCACATTGTAAGCTGGCCCCAGCCCACACTGGCACTTATCTTGCTGTCTGCTTACTTGTGCCTACGGGGTTTTCAGTGAGTACTTTTACAAACTGAACTACATGCCACCGAGATGCTCTCGGAGATAAGGTTGAGTTCAGAGCATACTACAGAAATATACATTCTACTATATTTTAATAAGACTGAATCTTCCAGATTTTATTTTCAAAGTTGCTGTAGAAGTCTTTGGAAGTTTTCTTGCATGAACTTCATACCATTTCAGTGTAGATGTCACAAAGCATTAAAATACATATTGAAGAGGATGATTCCACACTAGTACAAAAGGGACAGAATGATCCAAGCCAAATGCTTAACAGAAGCTTTTGTGAGAAAAGAAACTGAACTACAGCTGCTTGCAACCTCATGTACATTGCTTGCTTTCTTGCTTTCTTAAGCATCACAGTAGAAGTTTTAGTGAACAAAAGACATCTCAGCACTCCAAAATGCTAATCTGTAATTAAGTATTTTAAACATAGCAGTGGATCTACCAGTAAGTATTTTTCCTTTCTCCACGTCACCTACATCATAGGACATGAGTCACTTACGTAGATACACTGCTCCGCTTGAAAAATATCAACTTACGTTTACCTGACTTCTAATTTAATGTGTAACATATTTATAAATGCATGCACATTTACTAGTAGATGGTTTGTAAGATACTGGTTTACTATTGAGAATTTCAACTCTTGCTTTTTGTCTTGCAAAAAATCCTTATCAGCCAGGGGTTTCAGCAAGATCTTGCCTTGTCCTCCCAGTAGTTGTCACTTAAGTATAAATTAATTATAGTAGTAATTAATTATGTCACATAATAGTTTTAGCTAACCTTTAAGTACAGTTAACTGAGATATAGCACAGCATAAAGACTTCAAGATGGGAGCTTCTCACATATAGATAAGGAAGATAACATCAGCTGCAGTACTGAAGGTGGTTTAAATGGTTAAAAAAAGGATAAACCTAACATTGTGAGTTCCAATCTCACATTTACAAGAAAAAAAACATTCTTAGAACATTTATTTGGGAGGGTAATAAATTATATATCTAGGATTTCATTCCTGAGGTAGTAGAAACAAGTGTAATGATCTCAATCTTTGCTGTTTTGCAAGAGGTATTACTATTCTTCTGTTACGCATATGTTCTTTTGTCACATTGTCACAGTGGCCTATCCTAATCTTAGTTTCCATACTTTGTATAGCTTTGTCTCTAAACATGCTTAAAAACACAGATCTCTTCTAATTTATGATTGTCTGACAAGTAGAAAGGTAGAGTCTATCCATCTGCTTTCAAATCCAAGTCCCCACTGTTACGCATCTGTGGGATCTACAGTTCTGTAACAGCATCTTGATATTAGCAGGTTCTTGCAATACACTGGATCTCTTTTCAGCAGTTTCCAGTATCTAAATGTCAAGGTATCTGGGAACATGAAACGCGCACGTATGGAAGGAAAACAGTTTCAGCAATAACTGCTAATCCCTTAACATCACGAGAAAATGGTGTCTTAACATCAGAGAAAAAGGACACAGTCAATGGATGACAGTTCTATATGCTTATTCTTGAAGTTTACTGGGATGTTAGCCTGAGACAGCTGAACTTACAATCACTCACCCTGAGATACTTTTACTGATTCTATATTTATCTATAAATCCCTTCCTAACTCTAACCCTTCTTAAGGCAGATACATAGTTGAACCAACGTAGACTTGGATTCATGACCACCACAATGAGTCAGTATAGGTCAGGGCTGGCGCAAGTGCACAGAGGAGAGCTTTATATTCTAGTTAGAATAAGATGAATAGATGATTGTTGCAAACAACTGCAAAATTCCACAACTGGAACTCCGACCATAAAAAGGTGGTCAAAAAATCAGCATATGAAGTATACTGATATACTTGGATATCCCACTCATTCCTGTCTTTCCTTACTGTCCCAGAACACTGTTAACATATGCATTTTCAGTACAGCAGCTTTTACTCAGTTCTGAAGATCTCCTGTAGAATATTTCAACTTCCCATCTTCTTTCTTGCTCCTATTTAAACCTGCCTTCTCACTTTTTTCTTTGAATGTCCATGCTCCAACTCCTGCCTGTAAAGCCACCCCAAATACACAGGCATGAAATTAATTAACTAGAACAGGACTTCTGCAGTGACCAATTCAAAAAACTAACCACAACAACATTACTCTCAGTTGCTCTGAACTAGCTATCCAGTCAGTATATCAAGTCACCTCTACAAGGCAGTATGGAGTGCTTAACTGTTGTCTTGGCCGGTATGGACCACAATGTATGAACAGGCTTGTAATGTAAGCACTCTGGATATCTTAAACATAAAAATGTCTGAATCCTTTGCCCCAAATGCTAATACCTAGTCTAAAATTCTACAAGAAGAGTCTTAATAGCAGCTACTTTTATCTTTCCTTTAGCACATCAGAAGGACATTAGCACATGAAGAACAAATTAATCAGCAGAAAGTTAAAATAACAGCATACACTTTAATAGAAGGGTAATCAGCGCAGACTTAATACACCAAAGATGTGGGAAGGAAAACCCTCCAAAGCAAGAAGTTATGCTTTCTTCAAATAACTGGCTTTTTCCAGTGGTCATAGAATATGAAAAGTAAAAGTTGAGGAAGCTGTTTCTTACTGAGTAGCTTTCCAGCCACACAGAGAGAATGGAATTACTGTATCAGATATCAGGCCAAATTCTTGTTTTCATTGCATAAAAATTAGATTGAGCTCCATTAATCATGTTTATTCTGACATGTTCAGAACATTTAAGTCCTTATCATTATCTAATGACATGACATTCACTGTCATGTCATTAAGACCCGGTTGAATTCTTTGTGACATTTTCTGTGCATGCCTGTGATTAAAGATGAACAATTTTGCATGCAGCACATATGAGACTCCCCCTCCTCTCTTTAGTCAAGCTTCATCCTGGGAAAACAAAAAGGCTCACTAGAGACAAGCAGCAAGAGGATACATATTCCTCCCAAAATGCATCAGCACTCCTGATAAATCTGGAGATTTTATGCCCATATAAATAGAATTTTTATTAAACTTTGTTATTGGCCTCAACAATCGCTTATGACAAAAGTTTGGTAGAAAGACACTTTCAAGAAAAAAGAACTCTTTTCAGACCGCTTGTACACTGTGTTTTGCTTCCTACTGCACATTTCCACAGACATTCAGGTGGATCATTCACATCCCACAGTGGTTTACCTATCAATTATTCTGCTTGTCATTCATTCCTATCGCATATTTTTATAACATATTTGGATATCGCTATTTCAAGTAGGAATACAATGGAGCAATTATATTATTCCTTTGTAAAGCAGAGTAATAGATACTATTTCCCAATAGTTCATGACAGTAAGAAAATTGATTTAAGTTTTTCCGCATACACTAAGAAGTATCTTCCAAGTTCACAGTCACTGCTTTTTAAAGTTAACAATAACTTTATGGAGCCAGGCCAGTAATGTAGTAGCAGTAACATAATAATTTGTATAGCTCAACTTCCTCTCACCAGGTTTACTTTTCCTTGGAACATACTCAGAACACAAGGCAGTCTAGAAATTGTTCTGAAGTTCTTTTTCAGATCAGTTTTTGTATTGAAACTGGAAGCGTCTCATGGCTGTAAGTTCCTAATTAGATAAAAGTATTTTCAGTTACTGTAATGGAAAGTCCTATTGCTTCCTTGCACTGTGCACATTTCTCTCTAAACTTAGTTTAAACAAAAAAAAAAATCTTATTCTTTGAATGATCAGATTACACTGCATATGTAGAACAGAGTGCTCAGAGAAGCTGTGGCTGCCAGTGTTCAAGGCCAGGGTGGACAGGGCTTGGAGCAAGCTGCTCTCATGGAAGGTACCCCTGCCCATGGCAGGGATTGAATATGGATGAGCTTTAAGGTCCCTTCCAATTCATCCTGATCCTGTGTG
>JBCJKH010022282.1:0-23315 GCA_039877255.1 Loriculus beryllinus
TATTTGAACCATCCAGAGCAACACAAATCTTTGAAGGCTGAATAATCTCTAATCATGACTAAGGAATCTACATTTTGCAGCATTTTATTCTCTCTTTTTAGGATTGGCTTGCTGATTTTTCAGATTTATTCATGTGAATCTTTCCTGCTCTGTAGATCAAGTGACAGCCATTTTTAGAGTATTGTGGAAACAAAATTTCATTGCTTTGGCTGGTCACAAGCGATACAGTATGTGTCTGTACGTTACTTGGCTGAACATATTCTGGATTTTGAGGACAATATATTCGCAATTCCCTCTTGGCAAATGTTTTTTTATTAAATAATTTCTTAAATAAACTAGTTTCCATGGATGTTCTTGCCAATACATTTATTTATTTAAAACTTTGGCCTTTATTGAAATTGACCCTTATTTGTCAGTCAAAATGGACAGATGGAGGAGGTCAGCATTTTTTGGGGCCAGGCCATAATAAAGAAATATTAAGTTCCAGCTCTTTCCATTCTGTTGAGAGGGCATTTCATTTTAAGTATGGCTGATTCCACAGCTTTGAAATATGTTTTCAGAAGAGAAATCCCAAAACTGCTGTTAAATCTGTTGCATTTCTCAACACATGTGAGGCAACACGAGAGGAGACATCACAGCATGGTGAAAAACCATTTCCATGAAAGGAAGGAATATAGCCTAATTTATCTTGTCATGCCATTTACAGCTGAAATAAGAAAGCCCCACAGGTATGAAAGCCATTGGATGGTGCCAAATACATGCAACCTTTGCTCAAGGGACCTGCTGTCTGAAGACTTCTGCCTGCTGTAAGATATCACAGAGGTAAAAGGATGATTAAGTGTAAGTGCCTGTAGCCATAAGCCAAAAGCTTCCAGATGAAATAATACTCTCTCTCATAATAGAAGCAATTACAATGTAGCTGTCTGTATTACTTTTAGTATTGCTACTAAAAGGCTGTGCTTCTCTCAAGTACATGAGTGATAGCAGCTAAATTTTTATGGGTAAAGAGCAGTTTCTGCTGAATACATCTTAAAGCCTCTGGAACTTCACAGGAAGCCAGGCACGGCCTATGCAGCCGTCCAGAATAGGTATTTTGGATGTGAATACATAGCTTCTATTGAAACTATGTATGCATGCCTTCCTTTACACGTACATAAGCATATATGGAGAGAAAAAAATGCTCTTAGTCTTATTTGGCTTCATCTCTAACATAAATCACTATATCCATGGGATGATTGAAAAATTCTCTTCATAGGTCCTCTATTTTGGACATAGGATGCATTTTCATGAGAAAGATGCTATTTTTTTCTTTTTCCATAAAAGAAACCCAGAACTGCTAAATAAGTTGGTTTTGTGTTTCGGTTTGGTTTGGTTTGGTTTGGTTTTGGGGTTGTTTTGTTGGGGGTTTTGTTTAGATTCGTTTGAATCTAAACTATTTCTTGGCTTTTTAAATTATTGACATTTTATGACAGCTAAAAAAGTGAACATTTTTCAGCCATCTCTACTAGCTGTTTCAATGTGTTCAAGTGCTTGGTGTAACTCTTAGCAACTTACAGGAAGATCAAACTTTTCATGAGATGACATCTGGAAATCAATGTCATGCCTCCTGTGCTGCCTCCACCGTGGAATGATATACTCTGAGCTGCCTGTGCCCTGCTCCTCCTGACCTGAGCAGGTCAGACTGAAACATGAGTGAATCCATGCTGGGAACGGATGCCTAGAAGAATTCTACAAGAATCTTATTTTTATGGACATGAAGGTGTACTAGCCAAGTCTTCCCAGTCAGAGATATGTCAGAGATCTTAATATTGCCCAATAAATTAGTATCTGGCTTATAATTTGATTTGGAGTCATCAAGAAGCAGAGAGGTCACCATGTCTCTAGACAGTTAATTAGGTGATTAACTACCTCCACCACTTAAGCAAACATAGTCATTTATTTCTCACTAGACTATGTCTGGCTTGATAACTTTTGCATATTAAGGAGTCTTCCAATGCACACTGTTTTCTGTACTTAACTTTAGAAAATACTGCACTGAGATAGTCCCTCTAAGCAGGACTTCCTAGTGGATTCTGAGAATTGAGGCTGCATCTTGCAAAATGCTTTGTTATATGATCTGGATCTACAAGGTAAGATAGGTTTAATTTGAGGATCTTTTGCTCACCATAGATCTGCTTTCTGTGCAAAATGTATTGCAGGAATAAACTCAGCATTGTGTAAAAATGAGCTTAAAAATTGTAAAGTCATAGTGTTTTCTGCTTGTTCTTCTGCTTACATAAGCTTAGAAACACAGAAAAGAAGAGCTAGATTTCAAGAAGTGGTTTGTTCTTTCCACATTGTCTTCAGCTATAAACTGTATAATTCAAACCACGTATGTGAAACCCTCTCTTAAAGAGACTTGTCATGATCACATCTCTTTGTTGAGCAGTTACATTTGTTTCCTGAATATGACTCCTAAATCCCTTTTTGGGGGGGATCTCTGTTTTCCATTTGATCATAACATACCATTTGTCAGTGGTGTATCTTGAAGTTATTTGAATAGGCCAGATAGCAATCACATGATGCTAGATCCCTCTGGATCATTCTCTTGCCCTTATCTTTACTTAATAAGCTACCAGGCTTTGTCCATACTTAAGAATTACTTCGTACTTCCTTGATACTCCTTAATGAAACATCTACAACAGCATAATCCTGAATCAGAGTCACTCCCAGAAAATCTGCCCAAGAACAAAACCTTTTTGTTAATGATTTCCTATTAGTAGATCTCTTTTAGCATTTGTCAGTTCTTTGTCCATATATTGTATTCTTCATTGGTTCTAAAGTTTAATCAATCTTTGAGACAATTCTATTTCAAAACCTTAAAAAACATGTAACATCATAGATTAATAAAAAGTACAACTGGAGGAAATAAATGGATTATCAATTTTTTTCCCATACTCCCAGACAGGATCAGATGTTCCGGTATCTCATTCTAAGAATATTACAGTTTTGGGATAACTTTATCATCAAGTCTTGCATCCTTGTCAAAGAACAGATTAGGTTTTGTGTGACAAAGCCTCCTAGCCACAGAGCAATGTTTACTGGCATTATAAACCTTTTCCTTACCCATTTCATTTTAAGAGATGTCTTTTAATTCCAAGTGTTCACATTTGAACATCCCTTTAAATGTAGAAGTGAAGAATCTTCGCTCTGCATTGCAAGAAATTTCATCTCTTTCCAACTAGATATTATCAGGCTCCTCACCTCTATTCAAAATTACAGTTTGATGCAAAGATCATTAAAGCCAGCAGGAGTATTTGCAATTATTTAATAACCCAGGCCTTTTCTATTCTTTAAGAGGTTAAAATATTTGTCAGCTTCTTAGTCTAAAGAGAATTTCCAAATGAGTAGATTTTATTCTACTGTGGCAAAATATGACCTCAGAAAGCAGGGAACAGTTGTCTTTTTCATATTCACATGCCAACATATGTTGAAGGATTAGACTGCCTCTTATAGTAATAACCTACAAAACACCCTTGGCTGCCAGAGAGTGAGACATGAGCAGAAGGAAAGTTTGCTGGTGAGACCAAAACCTCAGAAACACAGAGCGTGTAAGAGACAACTGTATGCCTAAGGTCTTCTTTTCATTATGTAAGTTCGCTTCCTGAGATATATATCCTAAGGACACTAAATTATCTCTGAACTTTTCTTGTATTACCTCAGAATAAACCTGTGTGAAAGGCTAAATACTCCCCCCCCCCCCATATTCTTTTTTGTGTTCTCACCATTCATTGCACACATTCTACTGTAAACTAGAGGAACTTAGCTTACAGTTTTGTTCTTTCTCAGAATTTATCTTCTTGATCAGATCTGCTTTTCCTGAGCAGTTTAAAAGCAAATTAGTGCCCAAGCCCCTAAAGTGACAAACATCTAAAGTATTGTTGACCATTTTCATCTTTTATATGGGGATTTTAAGATTAATGTGTTGCATGTCATAGAACAGAAAGTAAAATAAGCTTCTGCTGAGGGAAATGTATGAATTTTTGAGAAAGCAATTTCTTGATAGCACCTTTTATTTATTCATTTAATGTTTTACTTTGCTATTTGAAAATGAAACTGTCTAATCTTGGTTTGCCATGATTATTTAATAAAAGTTAACATAGTGGAGGGGGTAGATAAGGCAATTGCCACAAATTCTACAAGTTTTTTACAGAAAACTTAGCTCCTCAAAACTTAAAGCTATAAAGTAATTTATCTAATCTTTCTAACTGAGATTTCTCAGTTGACTGGAAGGCATATGGGCTTGGTAATTGCATGCAGTCTTTCTATGTGGGATACTGGTATTTGCTTAGCTGGGGTTCTGCTGGAAGTGTATCCTCCACTTTGACACTCACACTATGTCACAGGATGAGGACCTTAAAGCTTTCCCAAGGGAGCTGGCTGGCTATGAAGTCCCCACTGTGTGTATCTCACAAGAATTAATGGTGACTTGCAGTTACGTTGCAGATATTCATGGTAAATGCACTTGTTTTGGTGATAAGTGGAAATTAAAAATATCATCTGGTAGCCTTGCAAGTCATGCTGAAATAGATAATCCTGTCTATTTGCTAATAGTCAATAATACAATGCATTCACAGGACCTGCAGAGCAATTCCAGCAGTGAGCACGCTTCAACACCACCAGCTCAAGGCTTATTAGGCTCTACAGCTGGAACCTGCTACCATGAAGATGATGTCCGGGCTAGGATGAGGCTGCCATGCAGAGAAAGGGGAACAGAGAGGGGAAGTCGGGTCTGAGTGCAAGGAGTAAAGTTGGATTTGATGTTCCATACTGTCAGCTGGAGAAAAAGCGGTGCTTGATGTCAACCTGCACACCCAAACCCCTCCCTCAGCTACAGATAGCCCTGCTGTTCCTCACATTGCAAACCACAAAACAGATGAGCAGATCATGGGACTACTGTTACAATGCTGTCCCAATAAACTGCTGACCTGGATATATGCATATTTCAGTTGTGCCTACGGTGAGCTTTCAGTCCTGAAGTTTTGTTGCATAAGCTAAGGTACAATCATAGAAAGGAAGATAAATTTGAGAAACAAAGTTAAGTGTCATGGATGCTCTCTCAGCAAGACAAAAACTTTTTTAGGAACACATTTCAATCAAAACTAATTAAAATATTTTAAATTTTATTCAAACACATGTAAAATTATAATTCCAGATTGCTACTGACCTCTTCTTCCTGTTTATTGTGCTTCATTCTGAATTTTCTGTTCCATTGAAATGCCAAAACCTCAAAATAGATAAAATTTCCTGTTTCTTCTTCTGAAATTTTGAGTTAAACAAAATAAACAGAGTTTTTCTAAAGCATATGACCACATATACTTTGTTCTTTTCTTAAAAAGCTTGCAATGCCTCTCTCATTCAAATCATGATCATTTACTGCCATGAATGTTATAATGAATACAATTCCATATTGCAAATCATTCAAACAAAAAAGTATGTGAATTACAGACAATTAAGTGGATGAAAATTCTGCAGCAGATGCATGGCATAATTTTGTCAAAGAAGCATCACAGAATTATATGAAAATACCAAAGAGAAAAAGAGTTTCATCCCCAAGTTCCTAAAATAACAAAACTGACTTGGAATCAAAGAAGAAAGTTGCTCCAAGTGAATTACAGGGTTCCTCCTGGCTGTATTGATCTCTGTGGAAGAATCTTCTCTCTTTCATCTCTTTAGCTGTAAGTTGAGGGTTACCTAAGGATCTGTATCTTTGGTGGCATGAGTAGCTTTCTGAAGGGAGTGTTGTAGGTAACACATAGAAAGACTGGACAAAGACTGCTTCTCTTATCCTTGAGAAAGCTTGTCTGACCCTTTGAACAACTGTCAAGTCAATGTGTAATATAAATAAGTTACCTTGTTAAATCTTCAGTGAATTTCCTTGCAGTAATTCAAATACTTCTTACTAATGAAGAAAAAGAGGATAAATAGTTAGATCTCAATGGATGAGAGCTACCACTGAAGAGTAAGAAAAACAAGTTTTATAATAACTAAATATATCATCCACCCTGAATGAACTGCTTTGAAATAATGTCTCACTTGGAAACAGATGTTAGAGAGAATCTAAAGTGCTTGTAAATGTCAACAGAGAAGCATCAATCCCTTATTTTTCTTGGACTCACTTTTCCATGACTTACCCCTACATTTCCTAATTTTCATTAATTATTTGCTACTGCTGATTTTGTGCTGCCTCATGAACATGTAAGTTGCTTTCTGACCTAGTGGTTGACTTTAAAAAGTAACTTTCTGTAAGATATGTTAATACTCCACCCTTAATCAGTTATTAAATTAATTAAATACTAACAGTTCTGAAAAATGACAGTGCTCCTTCCCAGAGTGATGTTTCTCTACTCCCACCTTGTTCCAGCCCACACTGACTCCAAGCCAAAGTCGGATCATAAGCCTTACTTTCCTTTGGACATATCTGACCATTTGTCTGTCTGACAGCCCTATCTTGGAATAACTTGCTTGGAGAAATGTAGTTGTGCTTTTGCACTGCAATTTGTGATAATCCTAGCAGTGACTGGTGAGACCAGATCAGAATTGGACAGACCATTTAGAAAGAGGTCATTTTCATTCAACTGCAAATTAGCAGAAGCTGATAGGACAGTCTGGGGAGGCACTATGAAAAAAGCCCATTTAAGGTCTGGGGCTGCTTGACCAGATAAACCTTGCATTCACCTGACCCCTTTGTGTATTCTTGCGTTTTGTGCTGGAATTCACTGCTTATTCAAAAGTATACCCCAACATCACCTTGCATTTCTTTACTGTGGCGGAATAAACTTTACGCTGCTAGGTTCTCTTTCATCTGGACAAATGTGCAAATAGACTTTATGATGTATCAAAAGACTTAAATGGGGTGACCTATATTATCGCTTCTCTCATAGTAAATAAACTTTGAACTACAGCTGCTTTTAATTTCTGTAACTTGTTTTGATTAGGAAAAAGAATATCTTACTTTTTTATATAAACTTGTAGTGGTTTAAGCCCAGCCGGCAACTCAGAACCACACAGCTGCTCACTCACTCTCCTCCTTCTTCGTCACCCCGCTCCCGGAGGGATGGGGAGGAAAGTCAAAACTCCCACGGATTGAGATAAGAACAGTTTAGTAACTAAGGTATTACACAAACCACTACTGCTGCCACCCATAATAATCATAAAGGAAATAACAAGGGAAGAGAATACAATCACTCACCGCCTGCCAACCAATACCCAGCCTGATCTAAGCAGCAATCTAGCCCTTCCAGGTAACTGCCTCCAGTTTATATAGCGGGCATGATGTGCTGTGGTATGGAATACCTCTTTGGCTAGTTTGGGTCAGGTGTCCTGTCTCTGCTTCCTCCCGGCTTCTCCTCCTCCCTGGCACAGCATGAGACTTAAAAAATCCTTGGTCAGAGTAAACATTACTGAGCAACAATTAAAAACATCGGTGTTATCAGAGCTGTTCCCAGGCTGGAAGACAAAACTACAGCACTGCACCAGCTACTAAGAAGGAGAAAAATGTCTGCTACTGCTCAACCCAGGACATTCACTAATAATGGCCTGAACACTAATCAAACCAATGGATTGCTCTTGTATTATTTAGTGGTTCTTAATCTTCTTTCTCATTATATTTTACAACAGAATTTCTCTTCTTCCTAGGATATGAATGGGCTGGGGGAAAAGAGTGAGGATATTATGAAGTGATGTCACATACTGTTGAGTTACATAATGGCAGCTAAAATTTTCTTTAATTAAAGAAAATACCTAGGTAAAGTGTTTGAAGTGATCAAAATTCTTATCTGCTTTTACATATGTGGATGACTCCTATTTCACTAGGGATGCTGCTGCCATTCCTTTTTTCTGGCTCTAATACCAACAAAGAAAAATCTCAGCTTGTACAAAACCATAGAAGCCATAAGGGAAGGCAGAGAGGAGATTTTAAAAGGGGATATTTTGATTTGAATATAAATTATGTTAAAATGTCTTCATTCTGCAGTGAGAAGAAATTGCACTTCTGCATAATTTCTGTTAATAACAGATATATTTGAATAAGATTATTTCAAAAGAGTCTAAAAGATGTCTTGCCCAGAATTGGAGAATTTCATCATGTAATTCACATTGCCTCTGATTCTCTCTATCTTTGTCTGTCTGTCTGTCTGTCTATCTATCTATCTATCTATCTATCTATCTATCTGTCTATCCATCTAAGAGGCTGCCATCTCCCTGCTTCTCCATTGTCCTATGTCCAACCTAGCCGTTTTTGCCAGTGCAGTGTGAAGTGCCAATTAATTTGGAATAGTAGTTTTTCACATCAGTTTTGCATAGCTGTAAAAGAAGCAAGGTAACAAGATCAGATCTAGCCTGCCATGAATAATAAGCCAGTATCTTTCCACTTAGCATGCATGTTTGGAGTGGGGACCTGGGAAGGGAGACCTTGGCAGAGCATTTGGTAACAGGGACACTACTCTTGGACCATAGACAACAGGAAAAGTGGGTGGCAGCAGTAAAAGCATGGCTTTTGCAAGTTAAGTTTCAGTAACTTCAGAGTTTGTTTTCTAGTAAATAGTGGTCTACACAACACACCATTCATAATTCATTCCTACTTATGCATTCAGAGTGAGATATTAGAAGCTGCACACCACAGATGGGTGCTCTTCTCCCCTGATACTGCTCAGAATCGTTTAACAATCCTGTCTCAAACTAGATGGGAGAAAAGAAATAGATCACCCTCAGAGATCTGTCAGCCTCTCCCTTTGCAACTACTAACAGAAGTACTTAAAAAGTGTTTCTTAATCCTTATCCTTTTATAGGGAAATTCAGGAAATTCTACCCTTCCTTGAAACTCTGGGTGAAAGGCAAAAGAAGATGGCATTTTTTTTTTTGAACTACAGCTGTTGAAGGATCAGGAAATTTTTGATAGAAGTGGCATGCTCCTTATACTGATATATTCAAGTGAGATTTGGTTTCAAAGACAAAACTATTTAAATCACTACCTCATAACTCTTGTGGTCCTGTTGAACCAACAAAGCACAGGAGCTAAGCAGCTGTCATCTTAGTTTGTATGAGTAAGGCCTCCGATCAGCATGAGATTTGCTGCTTCTCCATAGGTGAACTCAGGACTTGCCAACACTGACGTGGGAGATGAGAACACACTCACCTTTGTCTCCAAAGGAGAAATGATGGAGCTATTAGTGCTGTGGGGCTTCCAGAAAGTATATTATGATTAGTGAGATGCAATATGTTTGCGTTGGGGTTGGTTTTTTGGGGGGAGAAAATGGAGGGGAGTCAGGGAGCAGGGGGGGAGAATAATAAAAGAATCCCAAGTCTAGTAATTTTTCAGGAAGTCTATGACCAGTAAATGCTGTATATCTTGCAGGAACAAGATAGGCTCAGAAGAGTTTCAGATTAATGCTGGCAACCCATGAGTTGGTTGTCTACAAAACATCAGTAACTCAAGTATACCCAGAGCCTTATGCTTTTTGCTAGCCTGCATAAACCCCCATGATTTCCATTCACAAGGCACCTCTTAAGATACTTTACTGACGTTCTTTTACAGTAGTCCATCTGCTTGAGGTTTGTCTCTGAAAACTATTACACCTGCCTGAAGCTGCCAACATTTTCTACCTGTGATTGGAATCATAAAGCTTTGCCTAGTTTTTATTTTAGTCTGAAAGCTGTACTTTAACCAGTCTTCATTTAAAACTCAGTCCATGTATCACCAGAATGTTAACAATAGAGATCTAACAATCTTTTTGCTGCAGTTCAGCTGAAGTATGGGTTAAATGAAAGCTGCTTTAAAATATATAGCTGTATAACCACTTTATTATCTGTCAAGACTGATTTTTCCAGGCTTTCTTAGAGATATGGACCCTGATTCAAACAAATGACTCATTCTGAATGTGCAAGTAATTCTGCTGAATTGTTGAAAGAAATATTGAATCTGTATGACTGATCGAATGACTAAATGTAGGCACATGATACCAGCAACCAGATAATGCTGTGGAAGTGAGCAAGAGCTAGGACTGTCAAAAAGCAAGCTCTGTAATATTCCATTAAGAATCCTAATGTAAGATGTTTCAAGATCCTTTGAGCAATGATTATGAAATTGAAATTATTTGCAAAGGGGAAAAAACAGTTCTGCTTTTGTAGGTGTGATAAAGTACATGAAGGCACACTCAGATATAACCACCAAGCTCTTCTGTGAAAGGGGAAATGATTACCTTGGCAGTCTGTCTTCTCTGAGGGAGATGATAAGACAATCGATAGAGAAGCTCACATCAGCAAACATACTGGTTCACTCACAAGACTATTCAGATTCATATTTCTTGGCTGAGACAAATGGAAGAAATAGGCTTGCAAACAGATAAAGCTTGCTCCAGAGTCAAAGTCCACTAGCAGCTCATGGATGAAATGGTTATATAATACCAAAAAATTTATGACAGCTTGCAAAAAAATTTTGGAATGCTTAGTGGCACACAGACATGAAACAGCGTGTTAAAAAAAATGTGCAGTCATCTGTGGAAAATATGCTTAAATTATTCGGTGTTGACATTGCAATAAATAAATTAGAAGCAGATCTCTCAAATGTTAGTCCTAGCAGGCAGCCATGTACTTTGACAAGGTAGTTACTGGGATAAGAAAGTTACTGCATCAGAACGGGAAGTATGGTATGTACAGTATTTCTCAGTGACCACATGGCCAGCCAGCTGGTCAACAGGGAAAGGTTGGAATGGTTCTTCACAAGCAAGTTTTCCAGTTTCATCTTGGATAGATTAAATCTTGTGATTTAATAGGAACATTGTCACAGAATAGATGTGAATTTATTTTGCAAGCTTTCCTGCTACTCCCTAGTCTGACTGGTAGTGAGAACTATATGGAGACAGTATGGTGGGAGTAAGAAATATTTCATATTGCTCAGCAACAACTCAAAGGGAAATTCTTAACATACATAGAGTCCTGATCCAAAAACCGCAAGACTTGCGCAGGTAGGTGGGTATATAGGACACCACAGAAGGAGCTGTAAATGTGAAAGTAATCCTCACGTCTCTTTGAGGGACTGCGGAAGTGTTCATTTGGTAGGGACCTCCAAATATCATTCCCCTGTCCCAAAACACAGTGTGTGGTCATTCCTGAAAGACAGCTATAGTGACTGTTATTAAAGACCTCCAATGATGAATATTGTAGAAATCCTGCAGGAAATGTATCCCAATGCTTCACCACATGTTATCTGTTGGTTTTTTTTTTTTTTCTAATGCCTAACCTGAATCATCTTTGTTACATCTTATGCTTACTCATTTTTGTCATACCAATCACAAACAGCTAAGCATTTAGAAATTTGCAGATGTTTTCCTTCTTTTGTAAGCTAATAACCACTAAACATTCAAATGTTCTATGAGTCCTAGACTCCTGTTTTCATATGTTCATGCTTTTGCTGCATAAATTCAATATAGTTATTAATCTCATTTTTAGATGATGCCACACACTTTTTTGTTGGCAGTTCTGTCAAATACCCTAGAATTAAAGAAACTGAGAAAGCCAGGTAACAACTCACACCAGAACAATGACTAACATGACAAATAGAACCAGGGAACTTGTGTACTATTGCCAGGTTTTTTCAGACTCTTTCTGTTAGGCACTAGGTAACCTTTTTTAGGACTCTGCATACTTTCTGTTTTAAACTGAAAGGGAAAGTTTTGTAGCAATGACTGGTGGTAGTGTCATGTGTTAGGATTTTCAGGATCTCACCTCACCACCTTTGTTCTGGATGCTATTTTATCTCCTGAGAAAATCATACTTCCTTCCTCTCTAACTTGCTGCCAGTCTATTTTTTCCCCTTTTTGTTACAGCTTCTGCACCGTGGCTTGCCCAAAGGTGGCTCAATTCACATGCTCATGCTTACGCAGAGTACAGCCTCTCTCAAACATACCTTTGAGTGGTGCTAGAAGCCTTTCATAGAGCAGGAAACACATTTTTGTAGGCTTTCATGGCCCACCCTCAGTGCAGTTTGATTCACCAAACTCAGCTGTACACTAGGACCCAAGGAATAAAATTGTTATGGGCATGAAGCAGAAAGAGGGTACTTGGTGGTCTCCAGCTCCATTACAAAGAGTGTGCCCTGCTTAAATATCTGTTTGCAAGAGGAAACACTCTAATATGTGGAGGTATTGAGTACGAAACTTCACAAGGAAACACCAGAAATACGCAGCAAGGCTTTGTCCTGAGTACAGAACTCCCTAACCTAACATACAAGGCCGACTTTTCTCCTGTGATTTTTAAGCCAACGTATTTGGAGTGAGTTCCAGATCGTGTTTGTATTCAGACAATAATGCTTCTGCTTCAAGACAAATTAAAATAAGCAGCTGTCAAATCACTAGTGGCTTAAAATGTGGGTAGGCTGGCTACGTAAGCACCCTTAGACAGTATGTGAAATCTATCTGCACATCCTCCATGTGCACTCACCAACAGCTGCTAGGGTGTGTCAGTCAAGATGGTGGCTGCTCCTATGTAGGACTAAGGGGATGATCCAGAAGGCATCAGCCCCCAAAGGTGAGCAGTTTGGGTCTGCAGTGGCTGCAGTGATGGAGTCCTTAATCCAATTTCTCTCCAAAAGCAATACTGTAGCAAAAGTAATTGTGATAGAACTCCTCTTTGGAGACGCAGACCAACTTTTTTGTATTTGACAATGGATTTTTGAAACCTCAGTTTCTAACCTGTCCGTGAGAGGTGTTCCAAAGATCTTTGAATTCTGGGAGCAGCTGAGTGCTTACCCTCTGATAGTTGAGCTGAGCACCTCAGAAATGAGGCACTCAAAATAACACTCTGAAAAACTGGAAGCCCTGGGGTCCCTTTGGTGTCACTAAATGCTGAGCTCAGGATTTCCTGCTTTTACTGCAGCTCATCTACATGGATGTCACAGATGGTGTAGTCCCTGAAAAGCCAGGCTTCTTAGCAAGGTGGCTGAAAATGAGGTGTTAAACCCCAGGCATTTTGATGACAGCTTCATTTTAGGTGATTTCACATTACTCAGTGAAAACTTTTTCTCATTAACTTTTTTGTTTTACAGATTGTGACTAACAGTGTGTTGTAGACACTTTCCCCCCACAGTAATTCACTTTAGCTTAAGCCATATCTATCAGTTTGTGCTTCTAAAGCATTATGGCCACAGTTCTTTCCTTAACGCTGCAGTGTGTAGCAGAAAAGACCTATTAAGCTCCTAGGTAGCCTAAATACGTTAAAAATATTGACATCTTCTGTTCCTTTGTTCTACAAAACCTAAATACCAAATATCTAAATTATCTGGTCCTATAGCTTTATTCATTTGTTATAAAACATTAAGAAACTCCAACAACTATTACAGCATATGAGAAAATATTTGGGAAAGCAAAATATGTTCTCATTCCCAGTTAGGCAGAATCTATTGAACAGGTTAATTTGTGCAAGGATAATGCACTGGATGGTAGCATCCTCACTCCTACAAAATCTCTACTGACAACAATATTTGCCAGTACTCAGTTTTGACTGGCTATAAGCCATTTTAGATATAGGAATTAGTGACAAAATAACTTAGAAAACTGTGTTGGTAGCTTTTTTGAGGCAACTTCCAAAATAGTCTTTGTCATATATCCGGTCTTAGACCAACGAGATTGAAGGTATTGGACCCAGTGAGTGCTGACGGTTTTTTACCAAGAGCAAGTTCTCAGTAAGGTGCTATGTTGCCTGTAACACAGGATCGAGGAATGGTAATGTACATATTCATGGTAATTCTCCAAAATATAGAATACTTCCCCAGTGCTAGTCCCCACAAGCAGCTGAAGAGTTTCAGAATTCACTTGCTGTGGTAGAGTGGCTGCAAATTTTCACTCAATAACAAAATCCTAAGTGTGTATGAAGATGTGTGTCACTGATGGTAGAATAAAAAGAATCTTTTTGTATATACATATGTATAGAATAAGATTAAGATATAAATTCTAAGCACACATATATATTTGCATGCATTCCAGCTATACTATACTCTATTACAATACTACATGGTATATATGTTACATACAATGTCCTGCATAACATTTATAATATACATACAGTAATACATCATACTAATATATAATTTATGTAAAATCTATAATATGCCAAATTATACTTAGAAATATGTTTAATATACACACATGTTTATATATTAGGTATCTAGTACTTGTCTCAAGGACTGTGGGGATGTCTGGCTGTAAATATAATATTTAGGGAAAACTATTTTTTTCTCAATAGTGAACACCTTAGTCTGTTTTAACTATCCTAGAGTGTCTCTTTAATCTCTTTGAATGCTCTCTATATCTTTAAGAATTATTGCTCCCATATATGAAAAATAAGAAAAATGTCCTTTTGCTATGAAGTTTGATAACACTAGTTAGATTTCCTATTTTCCAGGATATTCTAGTAACTCTTTAACTTAGGCAGCATTTTTCATTTCAAAAATGCCTTCCAGAGTTTGAGTTTGCTTACATAAAAAGAATCACTTTGGGTTTGGCACAGAGGCTCTGGTTAGTTCTTTCTTTGACCATGAAGTTATCTCTGAAATATTGTGGCAAATCATGTGCCTGTTAGGGACTTCAAGTAATTTCAAGGCACACTGTGACCATAGAAAACCTCAGGAAGAGATAAAACAGCTCCAACTGAAACTTAGGAAGGCACTGGCCATCCCATGAGCACCTATCATAATATTCACTATAGGGTAGTTAGTCCATATTCCCATTCCCCTCACTGATAGCACTATCCTGATTTAAAGGGGAGGGATGATCCTTTCTTTCCCTGGTGAAATATTTTCTCCTACTGTGTATATTCACTGTATCCAATCTAGCCACACTAGTGCGTACTCACAGACAGACAAAACCTCTGTGATTACATGCAGAACAATTGAAAAAAACCTGTCCTCGTTATGTTTTTAAAGCTAAATTAATGGGTCACATATAGCAGCTGTGATACTAACCCTCTATCCGTTAACCCTCTCCAATAAACCAGGTTGATGTTTGCAGCTGTGAAGGTTTTGTAGAGATTGGATTTCCAGGAGTACTGTTGTAGGGCTGGTTGCACAGGATTGTCATCTTGCTTGCAGGAGTTCAGAAGTGCTCCTATAGCCCTTTGCAGGTAGCTACTTGGAGAGCTACCATCCCATCTGGTGCTGGGCAGCTGCACTAACTGTCTCTCTCTATTAACCCCTCTTAGTTGTGGCTGTAAAAGGCTCAGCACTACTGAGACAAGGAGACTTTCAAACATCTACAGTGAGGTGCATAAACAACAAGCAAATACTTACAAAAACAACCTCTCATGCAGTCAAAGTTAAAAGAAAGATGGAAGGAAAAGGAACCAAGGTAAGTCACAGCTTAAACATAGAGGAAAATTGTTTTCTACATAAGATGAAAGCAATTTACAATATTTAAGAGGTTCACTAGTAATATTATGCAACTGTGTTTAGCTTGCGTCCTGCCGTACACTCACCATCTTGTGGGATAATAGGCTCCTCTCATCTTTTATTGTTTGCTGTATTCTGGCTGTACCAAATACAGCACCATCTGTGATGTATTTGCATTTCTCTAGTCTATTCTAGTGCACATAAAGGTATGATGTGAACTGTGGTTGAGGAGCCAACTTCGTTTCTGACTTCTGCCCTCCAATATAAAGGAAATATCCTTCATTTCAAGTAGCTTTATTTCAATATTATTCACCTACCCGCTCTGCAAAGAACCTGAAATATTGCATAGCATTTAAAGTATGAAGCTCTTTATGCCTTGAAAGTGCTGTTGAAATGTTGGCATATAAGTATCAATCTCTGCAGCTGTTTTGGAAGGCAAAGGTGATTGTGAGGCTGAAATGTTAGAGCCTCTGTTTCTCAAGTGTGTTATTTTAACTTTGACTACACAACTACCGGTATCGAGGTCTTAGACTGGGGCTAAATTAGGAGCTATCATTCAAAATGTGTCTTAATAACCAGACTTCCACAAGGATGGATAAGACTGTCAGATTCTGAGTGCTGAGCTGTTTTTAGGATACTGTGTCTGGTAGCCAAGATACAGTCCCTCAGAACTTGTGTTTGCAGAGATCAAAGCCATTCAGTAGAGAAATTCCAGCTCAGTCTTTCAGCCATGCTCTTCCTTTTAACCTTGCAGGGCAATGAGTCCCAGCATGTAGCAGATGTGGAGGATAAGGTTATAAAGGATGGGAGGGCAGCGCTGTAGATTTATGTAGGCTCTCAGAGGTTTGTTCCTGTGCAACTCTACTACACCAGTACCTCTAGAAATGGCCACTGTGGGTTAGAGAAGGGTGAGAGCTTTTCCACTTCCCTTTCTAATGACTTCAGTAGTTTGTCATGAGACTCTGAATTCCTGAACACTCTGGTTTCCTATCATGTGTTTTAACAGGATCAGATTGACAGCTTACGAAACTCTGGTCTGTAATGAGATATTGGGTTGGAGACTCATTAAGTTTTAATCATCAGAAATCACTAACCACTTTTGGCATTTTTCTCTAGAATTCCCTAGCAATTCTTCCCTACTGTTTCTTCTCTACAATAAGCACAAAACTGCATTAAAAATTAAGGGAAAATGGGTGAAATTAACTGAAATTAGACATGCATTGATTCCAAGAATGTAACTTTTCTCTGGGAACATCTGGGTGAGTTTTATTTTCTTTCTTGAATGTGAGACAGCCTGCTGTCCCATGTCTTTTCTGTAGCGTATCTTTCTTTGCTTAAAGAAGAGCTTGGGCAAACTAGTACATACAAAAGTCTATTTAGAAATAAGGTCTTCAAAAACAAGGAGTGGTCTGGAATGCTGACTTGTTTGAAGAAAGTAATTCACAGACTTGCGGGCAGTAAGGTAAATGCAGTCAGCTACAGGAAACAAAGAAGTAGGGGAGAGGGTCCAGGGTGTGAAGTCAACAGAGGAAAAAGCTGGAATTTGCATTCAAGCAAGATAGTCTGGTAGCTGGCAAGGATGGAAAATAGCATCCATCCCAGAAGGGTTGTTTTCACCCATTTCTGTTCTGATTTTTGAGTGGTTTGTGGCAATTGTGTGTTGCCACAGGCCTGCTTAGGGCATGGACAATGTGTGAGTGAACGTCTAGGAGAGCACAAGAAACTACTTCCCAGGCAGAAAATGTTAAATATTATTTTAAAGCACAGAACTAGTTGGGTAATTAAAAGGTGCCAAAATCAAAGCTTGTGATTAATTTTTAAAAAATTTTGTTTATTTCTCCATCAGAGTTTGAAGTATTTTTATATTTAGCTTGCAGTATAACCTCAATGAGGAGAAAGAGGAAGCTTCCCTTTGTGACATCTTCCTTGAATGCCCTGTGCTTTGGGAAAGGTGCACAATTTTCCAGAAAGGTGGAAAAGTCCTTTTCTCATCTTCATGTATTAGGTGCAAACAACTTCCATAAATACCTTACTTGCAACTTGGCAACAAAAATGCTCCTCCAACCTCAGGATAATTCAGAGCACACAAATTTTAGTGCAGTAAATTGTTCCATGCATAAAGCTGTCCCTTTTGGATTGTACAGGAAAATTATCTTGGGTACTGACTGTAGTCAGTGGACATGAATGCACTCCTGTTGCCACCTCCTTTGCCTCAGAAACAAGAACCCAGCATATCTTTCCCTTCTTCCCCTTATGTTTCATTAATCAATGCAGGAAGCTGCCCTGTTGTGGGGAACCTTGATACACAGAGAAATTGCAGTGTGGTAGGAGTCCATTTATGCACTTTCTTCCAGTGAGCAGTAGAGCTGGTTTTTGATGTGAACTGTTGTGTTAGGTATGTGATGATCAAGTTCTTCATGACATAGTCTCTCTGAGAGCTGAAGATTTGCAACAGAAAAATGAGCTTATTCTTAACTTGGCCTTGTGGGCTGAGAAAATTTGCATTTTACAGACCTTTTGTCTCAATGCAGGTGTTTACATAGTACTAGGATTTTTTTCCCCCTCTTCAAAATAGTCACAAAAGTTGGGGCGTGAGGAATTGCCAACCGTATTTTAAAGGAGCTGTAGCCATGGTAACTGAGGTACCTTCAGTTACCAAGGTAACAGATGCAGCTCAACTGCCTTGCTGTAAAGCCAGACAAATCTACTCATGATCTGTTGATTTTAAATGCTTTATAAATTGTTGAGCTATTTTAGGCACTTAAATCCATAAATCAAAATATCTGTTAAAACGACCAATGCACTCTACTATTTATGAATTATTTACCCCATTTTTATTTCACCAATTGGATTTTTCCTCCTATCAATGTACCTAGGCTTTTCCTGCTCCTAGTTTTTCTTATTTATTGTGTAGAAAATGTTTTCTTCTATCTGAAACATTCATATTATTGCTGTTTTTAAGTCTTATTCATTGGAGAAATCCTAGTTCTCTCCCAATACCCCCTGCTCCAGTCCTGCAGTCTGTAAATGGAGTTTTCTGTACTTCTGTCCTGAAACCACAAAATATGTTTTGCTAAAAATTTGCTAATGAATTAAATCAATACAATTTGGAATTAGTTCCATCTCAAACAATCAATACAGGCCCAGTGATGTAGAACAGGCAGGCAGGTAAATTGGTATAAATAAATTTACAATTGACTTTACTTTTAAAAAGAAATTAGGACATTTGTAGTCTTACCCAATAAGTTCGACTGCAACTTACACAAAGAAGCGTATTCCTAGGTTTGTCTTCTCTAATACTAGTAGTGGACTTGTTACTACTTATAGCTCAGTAACTTTTATTCCTGGGATAATATGCATAATTTCTTGGCCCAAAAGCATGATTTGCCTATTATTAAACCAGGTCATGTTTATTCAAGATTTCCCCTTATGAGCTTGTTTTTGATAATTATTTATGGTAGCCTCTGCTTGTTAATGAGCACTGAAGGATTGCATAATTCAGTGTAAGTTATGCAATAGGCTAACACACGTGTGTCCTGATATGCATGTGCAGTGAAGGCCAGGACGTGTCCTTCAGACCCTGCCTCTGGTGTCATTGCTAGCTTGGGTGGGTGCACCAGCACTACATGCCTTTGCTTTCCTCCCCCCCCACCTGTACTCTCCATTCTGCAGACTTTGCCGCTGGCTTATGTGCACGAGGAAAAGTATAGGAGAACACAATTTTGTCCAAGTGGAGCAGTGTGCTGAGACTGAGCTGCTTGACTCTGGAAGGAGGATGTGCTGGGATATGCAGTCCAAGGTCATCAGAGCAGCATGAGCATAGACAGCTTGGTTCTGGAAGGAGCATAGCCATGACACTGTGTCCAAATCTCTATGATCTGCCATTCCTAATCTGCTAATTTTTAGGTATTTGCCCTGTACAGATGAGTCATCCAGGAACATGCAGTGGGCATAGCACTAGGAGGCAAGCAAAATCAAGCTCTTCGGATATATGCAGCGCCTGCTGCATTCATTTCTTGTGTTTATAGCTGTGTTGTTTCAATAGTTATGCCAACTCTTACAGTCTAAAACCAAGTAAAATTCTGAATTACTGAAAAGGTGAGTTGTAGAAGGTTCCCTCAGATATGTCTATTTTGAGGAGTGGTGTCAGCAATGCTGTAAGACTGGCGAGGCTAAGAACCTGCCATTAAAACCCATAAATATTTAGTCAGATGTCATGGGATTTAACACAGCCATTGGATTTTGAAGGTGCTTGGCTTATTTTTTCTGACCAACATATACTTGCCACGAGCATGTCATAACTGTCCTCTTGGTATTCTTGTGTAATGACCACTAGCATGAGTCATTCTTGCTCAGAAAATCCTATTCATTCTTCATGTGCATCAACTCCCATTAAATGAGCAAATTTGGTAATAGGTGTTGCTTTAATCCTAGGTTTTTGGCATCTCAGATGAGACATCATTCTTAGAAATCTTGGAAGTGAGAAACTTCAAAGGGTATATCCTGTACATCCTGCTGGAACTGGGAGGCCTTTCCAGGGTTATTCAGGGGATTGTAACAGTTGAGCCTTATCATGCTCTTTCATCCCATTATTTATATTTATAAGATGGTGGGGTTTTTTGTTTAACTTTTCCCTCCAAGGTCAAAATGCCTTTCAGATCATTGCAAACTACTTTTTAACCTCTTTAATCAGTTTCTTAACAGAAATGGATATATTGACTTGGTTCAATCTGTGTCTTACCTTTGCAGCCTGGAGTAACTGAAAGTATCTTTTGGTTTTAGTGATGGTTGCCTAAAAAGTAAGGATGGGGAATGCTGGGATCTTTTCAAAGCTCAGTTTAGATTGGAATACTTTTAATTTGAATATTAACACTTTCCCTGGTATTCAGTTGAAGCTTAAATGTTATTGTTGTTATTGATAATTTGTTATCATGCACAGACATGTTTAAATTGATAGGATGCTATAAGGATTTTACTTTTCAATACCACAGTTCAAAAAATCTAATTAGTCTGCTGGTTTGTCTGCCTTTCAAACCTACTCAACAAGCAGCTCAAGTACAAGATGTTCTTGTCTGATTCAACTGACAGATACACTGCACTTACACAGCCCTCCCCATTGCTTGCCAGACAGGGAACTGCATCAAGATAGCTGAGCTGCCTTAACATAAAGAATATCTAAGCTGATACAGTGGCTCGTGAATGCAAGCAGTATCACGCAGTGTGTTTATTACAGTGTCATGCTCTTGTAAGTGGACTGAATTTCTGACTTGCTCTCTGGGATAAAGTATTTTCAACACTGACTAGAGGATATCTCTTCCCAGCTCTCATTTAGGTTTAATGGTAGCCACACAGCTGAACTTTCTACTCTAGGCTTTGAAATGCCAACTGGCGTTGTTACTTGGGAGATGTCTGGGAAGTGGCCTGGTTTCATTAATCCTGTGGACCAGGGACTCTGGGTGTGATGTGGTTGCTAAGGCTAGAGCTAAAATAGAAGGTAACTGGGTCAAACATGGGGAAGCAGAGAACAGATGTGTTATTTTGTTTACACCTGCCTTTGTATTTTTCCAAGAAAGCTCATGTAGTGAAATATGCTATGTCAGGAACTGTGAAAAAGAGAGGGTAACGGCTGATCTTCCCCTGAAAGGCAACAATGGAGTTTCCTTCCACTCCTAATACAATGAGTTTCATAGCTGTTGATTTTTCTGAGTTATAAATGGGTGTTGGATTGACCTTTTAGCCACAGTCTTGTAAGCAGAAATTCAGATAAAGCCTCTGGTTTGTCACATCTTTCTAGCATTTGGGAAAAATATTTGGGTCAAATACAACACACAGAGCTAGAGCCTATTGGCTAATGGTACAGGATGGTGGCTATATCTTCTTTGCTGTGCTGTAACTAGATGATCTCGCTCTCCAGTGCAGTTAGTCTCTGCTTGGCATTGCCACGACTGCCTTATTTTGACCCTCTAAACCCATTCTCTATTTGATTTGTATGTGCAGACAGCTTCTGCATTCTGGGATCCCTTTCCCATCTGTGTGTGTGTGTGAAATGGGAGGAGTATTTGCTCTTAGGTCCTTCTGCTACTTCATATATAGAAATAGACTGGAGCCTTCTGAGAAGGCAGTAAATTCTTACAATACCAGGGACATGTATCGCTGGGTTAAAAAAGGAGTGCTGGTGCTAGTCTGTATTTTGAAGACAAAATCTTTTTGCCCTCCATCACTCTCAAAAATATATCTATTGCGAGGAAGCAACGAAATACGAAATGAGGAGAAGGTGGCATGTCTAAATAGGATATAATGAGTAGCTTTAAAATAAGGCATCTCTTTCATTCTAACAAATGAATTGACAGAAGCTGCTGTTAGTTTTTTCTGACAGCTTTTTGTCCTATGCACACTGCAGCACAAATATTAAATTTTCTAAATTGCCCTCAACAGGAGCTTCACCAGTAGTGCAGTGACTGTACCTCCCGTGGAATACCTGTTGTAGCTTTCAGCTGGCTGGTTTGGTAGGTGGGTTAGCAGCACAGCCCAAGCCTGCGGACTGCTTGGCTAGAGGTGTTAATGTGTGCTCTGTGGCCAAAGTTTAAGGGGTAATTTTTTACTAATAAGAGCAGGTGCTTTGAGGGTGGGTGTTCCTAAAGGTTGCATGCAAGACTGTGCTTTCAATTCTTTTGTTCCTTGTAGCCAATTTCTCTTTCTCTTCATTCTGGGATTTCATCCTCTACAGCTGAATTGAGGAGCAGTGTGCATGTAAGTGGGAAGGAGCAAGTGATGAAAACAAGGAAACATGACATTGCACTAATTAGCTCTCTGCTGCTTGGCAACAACTAAATACTACTTGGGAGCAATAGGAGTAAGACTGGAAGGAAAAGCAGGAGGCTGAACTGACAGGATTTTGCATAATATTTATTTAATTATTTATTTTATTCTATCCTTTTATCCTTTTTGGCCTTTTTTTATTATTATTTTATTTTTTCAACTCATAAATAGGAAAATAAGGTGAAGGCTGAGATAATTTCCTATCCTGGCACATTTTCTTTGACAACATATAATGTCCAAATAGTATATGTTCATTAGTATACTAAGTCTTGGGCATTGAGCAAGGACTGCACAGAGGTGGAAGTGTGATAAGATGTGGTTTTCCTTTCCAGAATGATGGAGATGTCTAGATACAGATTACTTTGTTAGCATGATAGAGGTTTGCTTGCCTTTGGCTGCCCAACCTTATTTGTTTGCTTGTTTTGTTTTCATTTTTCCAGTAAATCTTACTAGGTTAATCTGTATTCTTATGCACCCTGCTCAGAGAGAGATCTTTGCAGAGCTTTCAGCTAAGAAAAAATAGCCATATTTCTTTTCCTAGAAATCACCAAGGTCAGACTAGAAATAACCAAGTGCTCTGTGGCATTCGGAAAAGAACAGGAAATTAAATATAATTATTTTGGATATAACCTGCTTGAAAAGAGAGATCATCAAAGTAGAAAGCATATTAAAATCAAATCTTCACCTCCATTTCACATAATCGTCTAGAACATGCCATTGAGACTTGCAGAAGACTATAGGCTCCCTGTGTCCAGGTCTGTGCCTGACGGCATCTGCATCACTTGTTGGAACGCCCTGAGCTGATCCTCTGCCATCTCCCCCATGATGCCCCAATGAGGATGCAGGTTGCTCTCCCTTCACACACCTCACCTGCTCCAGTTGTTCCTTGCACCATGGAATTAGATTACTCAGTTTTATGCCTTTATTATTTGCAAGTAACACTTTAAGTCTGCTAAAAACCTACTGCACAAGGTATCTGATAGATTTTGGTATCAATGCTTTGTAGAATCTCAAATGTGTGACCCTGTCCACCAGATGTCAGAAAATAGTTGGTTTTGTTCATTCATTATGATGGGCT